>CM050167.1:383652489-383874989 GCA_027410445.1 Discoglossus pictus
TACTAATAATGAAAGCAGAACACAAGTTGTATTGTATGTTTATCACCTGGTACACAACAACACAGCCTATAAACAAACCACTGTTTATCATGGACAGGTATAAAAGATTCCAGTTTTATAACACACCTGCCAAATAACATATTAATAGGCAGGTGTATTTATCAATAACACAACGGGATTACTTGACGAGGCTACTGAATGGTAAGGTACAGATGATGGTCATGGGACAAGAAAACAAAAAGTCCCAAAGGAAAAGAATAGACCACAAAACACATATGGTTCTCAAAGGCTTTGTTCATTTATATGCAATTACCCATAACCCCTTGGTAAATGGGCTTGTGTACTTTAATGAAAATGTGACCTATACCATATAGGGTCCCACAAGATGGGCAGGTCAGAACAGAGTGGTCAGACAAACTATAGTCCACTGAAGAAGAAACTGGCAACCAACTCCAGTACCTTTGTCAAAATAACCCTATGGATAAACAAAATCAGACACAAAATTATAGGGCACCAAAACCTAAACCAGTCTTAAGGTGTCTACCACATTTTGGTGAAGAGTAGACGTTGAGTTTGAGAATAACCAGAACAAATGAAGTGGTTGGGCCAAAATTGAGAGGATGTGTCTGGATGGGAAAGGATAGTCCACTGTTGCAAAGAACAATTCAGGATAGGTACCTCGAACATTAGAACTATGGACCAAGACAAACTGGAAGTGGTCAAACATCAAATGACTAGATTAAACATTGATATTCTGGGAATTAGTGAACTCAAATGGACATTTCATATCAGACAACCACTATATCTTCTACTGTGGTCAAGATTCCCACAGAAGAAATGGAGTAGCCCTCATAATTTAATCAATGGGTGACCAGTGGTTACAACGCAATAAACGACAGAACGATTTCAACTCAAATTCAAGGAAAGCCGAGTCTATACTCCAACCATGGTTGCCGAAGCAGTTGAAGTTGTCAAATTCTATAAGGATTTTCAACACCTCCTAGCTATATAACAAAAAAAAGATGTTACACATCATAGGAGACTGGAATACTAAAATAGGGAATCGCAAGATACCTGGAATAACTGGCACGTTTGGCCTTGGACTACAAAATGAAGCAGGCCAGAGATTAGTAGAATTCTGTCAAGATAATTATCTGGTTGTTGTTAACGCCACCTTCCAAAGTCCAATATAACAACTCTATACATGTAGAATATAGATATCAGATTGACTATATACTTTGTAGCCAAATATGAAGGAGCTCTGTATAGTCAGCAAACACAATATCTGGGGCTGGCTGTGGTTCAGATTGTGAGCCACTGATTGCAACGTTCAGAATTCAATAATCAAACCAAGCAGATATGAAATAAATAATATCCCCAGTGAATATGCAGTGGAGGTAAAAAAGTGATTTAAGGGACTAGACATTATGGTTAGTATGCCTGAAGAACTTTGGGCAGAAGTTTTTGACATTATTCAGAAAACCGCAACAAAGAATATCTCGAAAATAAAGAAAACTGTCTGTCTGATGAGGCCTTGAATGTAGACCAGGAAAAAAGGAAAGTGAAAGGTTTGTCCAACTGAATGCAGAAATCCAGAGGATAGCAAGAGATAGAAGAAGACAACAGAATGGGAAAGTCAAGAGATCTCCTCAAGAAAATTGGGGATCTCCAGGAACTTTTCATGCAAAAGTGGGAATACGAAGACAAAATTGGTAGGGACTAAACAGAAGCAGATCAGATAAAGAAGAGGTGGCAGGAATACAATGGCAATCTCTACAGGAAGCACCTTAACAGCATTGATAACCTCAATAGTTTGTCCAAGGAGCTGGAGCCACATGGCCCCTAGGGAGCCTTGTTGATAACAAGGCTGCAGAAGTGATGCTGGGAAAGATTGAAGGGACAAGAAGAAGGGGGAAGAGGCAGAGGTCACTGAAGCAACAAACAGGAACGTGATGGAGCTCAGAGGGGCAGTGACAGAGAGATGTTCCTTGCGTGCTGCGGTCTATAGGGTCACAGAGAGTTGGACGCGGCTGAACAACAGCAAATGATCCTTAGGGAGATCCCGAAGGGATTTGCACAAACACTGTATGAAAGATTCACACTTGTGAGATCAGATCTCAGATGAGCGTCTGTCACTTTGTTTGTGCAGTTAGACACAGATGTACACAAAGCATCCCCACTGAATTCCTCTTGGTTGCTATGATTACGCTATACAGTTGTGGTGTACATTAACAGCAAGGCCTAGCGTTACAGGCCGCCCCTCGTACTACACAGAGTTCCTTTGCATCTAATAATTTTTTTTAGCATTATAAAAGATACAAAACCTAGCAATTGCGAAGGGCTATTGGCTTGCCAAATAATCTGCGTGGATCAGTCCACTGCAGCGTATGCAGACACAGACTCTGAAGAGCTCAATGTGCAGTGTAGTGTCCTAGCCTATCAGGGACCATGTCTCATAAAATATGATGCAACATGCTGCCGAGACATGATAGTCTAGGACACTACACTGAACATCCAGCCCTATAGAGTCTGATTCTGCATATAATGCAGTGGGCAGACCCATACTGCCACTATTTGTTTGATTTTAGGCAGTAAACCTGAGCTTTTAATTGCTTCTTAAGAAAAATAAATACATACACAGGTATAATTTATATACCTAGTAAATCCAGAAACCTTTCATATCGCTTTAACACTTCACTCCCTAATATCTCAGGAATGATTTACTGTAAACAGCTAACACGTTGCATATACAGTTTTTAATGCACTGTAAGCCACACATTTGCATAAATCACAGCTAGTACAATATATGCCTAGTGTATTTATAGTATGGTCTTATGAAGAAAGTGAATTAATGTTGGGAAAATATTTAAAATGTTTACATTAAATAAATAGTGTCTCTAATGTTCTATTGTATCACATTTTGTATTATTTTTTGATGTCCAGATATGGACATTAATGTAGTATTTATTTGCTATGTCCCTGCCCAGGTTTCCAGAATGCAATAACTGTATTTCTCGGGAAATCTGAGCAAGTAATACATTTATTAACTTATTTTAGACATTTAAACGTGAATACAGATGTACTATATTTACTGTACGGTGGAGACTTCTATCGCTCTTTTGCCTACCATATATTCAATGACTTTTGTGGTAAAACCCTCCCACAAAATCTACTAAACAAGCTAGGAACCAGCCCCACATTGATGAGATGCAGTAACATCAGCACTTTTTGGCACCCAAGCTGGCACTCATTTTTAATTCTGGGCACCATCAAGGCAAGGGGCTTGAAGACTTTCCTGGCCTCACAGCTAAGGATTGTAATGATCGCCACAAGCACAAATTTGGCAGAAAGATGGCCACTGTTCACTTTGAGCACGTCCCGGGAGTTTTCAATAAAAAAAAAAAACAACCAAACAAAAACAAACAAACATTGAAACAGTGCTGTCTGTGGTTAGGTTCCCTGGATTGTACATAATCCATCCTGAGCTTTGCTTAACCTTTGTAATACAGAGGGCATATGCTTAAAGGGAGCCATGTTTGAAATGATATTGGATTAAACAGCAAAGCCCTTGTGGGTACATTTGAATGCCGCACCCAGGTTCCCAGGCAGGTAATACTTTTTTAAACTTAGACGTTCAAATGTGAGCACAAATGTACCATTTATTTACACACACATATATATATATATATATATATATATATATATATATATATATATATATATATATATATATATATATATATTTATTTATAAATAAATAAATATATATATAAATAATCAGAGTATTGCAGTATATAGAGATACCCTTTTATCAGACAAACATATTCATAAGTATGAGACAAGCTTTAAGAGCTCCCTCTCTTTCTCAAGTCCGGAGCAATACTGATATTAGATTGAAACAGAAATTATAGGCTTTTTCTTTTTTCAAATCATCTGCTACCTCACTCTTTACTACCTCTCACACAAACATATATAATATTATTACTTATTATTGTTTATTTGTAACGTGCCAACATATTTCATAGCACAACATATAAATATATTGTCATAACTCTAAACTGTATTGTCAATTCTCAGGAATTCAGTGAATGTTATCCCTGGACTTATCAGGCTATATCCTTGTGCATCACCACTTGTAACAGGCGTTACTGTTCTATCAGGACTCATAAGCATGTAGTGATTTATAACCCATCACAATGTGACACTTAAGTGAGTAAACTCCAGTGGGCTGTAAATCTTCCCCGGTTTCCTCTCTTCGACAACTGGTCATACTAGATTTTCAAGCACAGCTTCAGGATCCTTCACAAAGAAAGAGCTGAACAAACATTCCTGTTACCACTGGGTTAAAGTCCTGGAAACAAGGTCTCCAAACATTTAATGAGAGCTGAGACAGCTTCAAGTGTGGGTATTCTTAGCTCCATGACATCTTAAAAATGCTTTATTTTAATGTCCACAATACTAAATACATAAATGTGTACATACATACAGGTGTATTTGAAAAATGTCACCCCAAGAGCATAACTAGTCAGGTAAAAAGTAACAAAACTAGTTTGGTGAAGGTTGGAAGTGTACGAGGAGCGTCTCTGCATGAGTAAGGCTTGCCATTGCCCTCCACTTCAGAGCAGGGTAAGGGTGGCAGGTGTCAAATTCTAAAAACTCCAATGATATAACAAATACAGTGTCCCCCCCCCCCCCCTCTATATATAAAAAACATAGCCCCCTCAGACTCCAGGCTATCATTAAGTGTTGAGGCCACCTACTCCTTCACATTTCCATTTAAACCGACTGTTTAAGATCTAGATTACTCAAAGCCATTCAGCTAAAATGAATACAGATCCTATCTGCATCAAAGGTTATTCACAGGTATCTATTCCTGTTAGGAACAAAATGTTGAATGCCCCATTAAAGTAAAACTGAATACAGTTAAAATATAACACCTAAAATCGAACAGTATTTAAACTGTCACTTTTCTCCTCAAGCAGAGCGGTTTATCTCCTACCTGTTTATCAGGGGTGTGGCTCGCTCTGCCTGTGTACTAGACTATCATGCAGCTTGGAAGCAGGCTGGGCTGATGTCACTGTCACAGACTGCTTATAGCTGCCCTATGGGTCTAGGTTCTATTTCAGACTGAGCATGCTCAGTAAAGGGGATGGGGCAGGTATAAGTCGATTATAATAGAGCTATTAGCTCTGTGTGGACAGTGAAGGGGAGCCAATTTTGTCGTGGGGCAGGTGCAATGACATCTACCCAGTCTGCAACCAAGCTCCCATGACAGAGACAGACAGAGCTGGCCATGCCCCAGATAGACACAGGTAGGAGGAGATACACAGCTCTGCTTGAGGAGAAAACGGACAGTTTGAAAAAAAAAAAAAAAAGGTTAACGTTTTAAACTACATACTGTTTTAATAGCCTATGCTCAGCCTTATTGTGAATACACTACAGCTGCACGTGGCCTTGTGCTGTAATGTCAGTTGGGGCTGGCAGTTTAATGCCTCAAGCACCACATCCCATGGCTAGCTATGGCAAGTTACAGCTGGGTGACCGAATGTACATGTCTATACACCACCCAACAAAGGAAAATAGCGCAATTTAGGGATCCTCCTAGACAAATAATCACTTTATAGAGTAGTAATAAATCTTAGGCAATTTAGACTAAAGTGTCAAATTATAAAATCATAAGAAATCATAAGGATCAAAGTGAGAAAACATAGATGGGAGTCCGGTCGCTCCTGTAGATGCTAACAATTTCATAAATAGGGGAATATAATGGAATTTATTAAACCTGCTATATATCTAACTAAGCACTGAAAAAATCTTATTTTTAAAATTTTTATAACTTATCCATATTTCCCTATTGCATTTATCTGAAACTTATGAGCCAGTTAAATATTTTTTAGGAACCAGGATATGGATTATATCACATATATAGTTGTGGATCTTTGCGATGTTCTGAATGTTTGCGATTTTGGCAACGCTCTTGCAACGCACTCATTGCACTGCAAGCCACGCAAAGCGAGGCAAGCAGTTGAGGCCCGCGAGACGCCGGCGAAAAATGTAGCACCGCGAGGAACACAGTTTGCTAATTTAACGGCCATAGTTCAAGCACGTAACTCTAAAAACCCGAAAAACAAACAAAATAATAATAATAAATAAATAAATAAAAACATGGCTCTCCCCCTGTGCTGTGATGTGTGTGAGTGAAATCTGTGAGTGAGGTTGCAAGCGAATTTGAACCAGATTTGCCGATTTTCGTCACTCGAATATCGGCTAAGCAAAGAAAAAAAATTGGGGACGAAAAACGTAAAAAAAATTAAACTGAATGAAAATGAGGCTGAGCAAAGCCAGGCATGCGGGACTTAGAAAATACACAACAGCATTCAGCGCGTAACACGCAAACATTCAGCAGACACACTGATTGAGAGCCACGCAATGAGCACCAAAGGCACTTATTGAGAGCCACGAAGGCACTCATCGCGGGGCTTGCAATGAGCACTGCGAGCGGGAGAGGCTTGCAATGAGCGTCAAAGGTGCTCATTGCGAGTCCTGCGAGATGCTCAGCGTGGGGCTTGCCATGAGCGCTGAAGGTGATCAGTGCAAAACAGGAAAGTTGAAGTACATGGGGGAGAGGCTTGCGATGAGCGCCAAAGGTGTTTAGAGGGCCCATAGCCTCAAATTGTGGCACACAGCATTGCCAGGCTAACAATTTTATTCCTGTCATTTTTGACGGGCAATTTCCTAGTAAATATACATATATGTGTAATAACTAAAAAGTTAGAAGCCAGCAGCAAACCTTTAGCAAACTTGTAAAGCCCAGTACTATTATATACTAGCGACTTGCCCGTCCAAAAATTACGGCAATAAGATTGTAAGGCAGGTAATGTTGTTTGTGTGCGAAATTAATTTTGTTGGTGTTTTAAGATTCCTCGGCGCTCATTGCGAGGCTCTTGGTTGTTTGTATGACATGAGAAGCGTTTTTTTTTTTTTGGTATGGCAATAAATAATTAATAAAATAAGAAATTAATATACTTTACCTATTGTGAAGTAATATATGCAGCATTGTGTTGAAGAGCTGGCAATCTGTTTTGATGTTGCTGCAGCATCAGTGCTGTGGAGCTGCTGTGTAAGCGTCATGATAGTGTGCGTGCGCGAGGCAAATCCGTTAGGGTAGCTGTGTACTTCCGGATTGTATAAGTTAGTGTTCTAAAATGGCGCCTAATGTGTGGTACGCGGCTGTGGCTGATTTTGCATCCTTGTTTTCGGATGTTGTCCGACTTTTCCGGCGTTTGGTGGTGTTTTGCGTGTTTCGGGTCCTTTAGCCTTGTTTTCGTTTTATTCGGCGGCCATTTTTTCTCTCGCTTAGGTGATTTTCGGGTGTCTAAACTTAAATGGAGGTGTAACTTCAGTTTTCGAGGACCTGGGTGCCCCCCTTGCTGTAGGTAAGCTTTTTATGTATTTGTTGTGTGTATTTATGGTGTTTTTCATGTGCGCAGGTTTCTGGCGTTTTTTGCGAGGTCGTAAGGGGTCGTAACGCGTCTTATATTTTTGTTTCGTAAGTCCGTAAATTTAGCGAGGTCCGCAGTTGCTGGCATGGAGCGCCGAAGGCACTCCTTGCCAGCAACTGCGGCCCATGCGAGCCCGCAGCGTTAGCAACAACCCGCATGCTCACAACTATATATGTGATAAGGTTGTATTGTTATACCCCCAGATATTCTCTCTCATTGCAGCATGCAGAAGGTCTATGTGAAAGGGAAAAAAAATCCCAAGCTCCCAGCGAATGCATGTTTAATGGAACAAAGAAGTCAGCTTGTTCCTTTGGTGTCTCCAAAATGTGAAAGTTAAAATAATGAAGAAAGTATATAAGCATTATACCCGAGTATGTATTTACTTTTATGTACTTTATTTTATTAGGAAGCTATTATAACCTCTGTATTTACTGCCCAAAATCAATCAAACAGTCCCTGTATGGGTCTGGACACTGCAGCTCATGAAGACACAGACTCTGTAGGGCTGGAGGTGCAATGTAGTGTCCTAAACTATCAGGGACCACGTCTCAGCAGCACGTTATCCGATGTCACGGCTTGGTTTGTATGAGACAGTAAAGCAGCGTCTGTATATGCTGCAGAGGGCAGACCCATACAGGGACTATTTGTGTGATTTTGGGAATTAAATACAGTTTATAAACACTTCTCAATACAATAGTACATAAAAAGTAATAGATATACTTAGTAACACCCCGATACCTTCCATATCCCTGTAACGCCACGAGTCTCACGTCCGAGCATCCAGTGACATCGCAAAGGATTCCCAATAAATAGTATGGTCGTTACTCTGTGTCCTAATCAGTATATACAGAGTAATGTCTCACAGGTATTTACAGGGTAATATAAATTACTTATAATGATAAATACTCATCTAGCTAGTCACATACATACCCGTACAAATGTGATAAACATGTCACCGGTGTACCCATGATCTATGTCATATGTGTACAGTTTTATATAGTCCTGGTGTTATAGGGAAATAATCTTATCGTAGATCACAAATAAATAATAAAATCAAACACAACCTTTATAATATGTATGCAATTATTCTTTACTACGGGGATCCACTTCCAGCCTTTTTCTGCATGCTATCTCAAGGGGAAACAGATTTCCATTAGCCCTCTAGAAAAGAACTGGCAGTTCTACCTGCCACATTTCCATAATGCAGATAGAAGCATCACCTCCAAACTGTAAGTGGAGTAGCAGAAATTAAGAAGGTCGTTTTCACAGCAGCATAATTACATATAAAGGGAGTAAATTAGAGGTTGTTATGTTTTGGGTTCCCTGGTGGTCCAGTGGATAGGATTTGGTGCTTTCACCGCTGCGACCTGGATCACACCGTACTTGGACGGGAGAATACCTAGGAATATCAGGAGCTGTGGCCCACTGGAGAAGGAACTGGCAACCCACTCAGTATCTCTGCTGTGAATACCAAGTGGATCAGCATCGTCCATGAGGTCACGAAGAGTCAGACACAACTGAACAATGCAAACACAACATTATTTATATCATAAAAACCAAATGGCAGAGATACTGCTGGTGCAGCAGGTGCAAAAGCACCAGGACCTATGACAGGTTAAGAGCCTCCTACTCCAGATTTCATATTGACCCCAATGGCTGTATAGAGAAGATACAAGGGGGGGGGGCATCATATTTGGCACCGGGGGCCCTCTATTCAAAATATATTACTCTAGACCAGGGGTGTCCAAGTTCGGTCCTGGTGGTCTACACACAGGCCTGGGTTTGAGGATATCAATGCTGCAGCCAGATGAAATGATCACTTCCTCAGTCATGCCGATTAAATCACCAGTGCACAGAAATGAAATCCTCAAATCCAGGCCTGTGTGCGGCCCAACAAGACACCTGTGCTCTAGAGTGGGGGGGGGGGGGGGGGGGGGGAAGGGCCAAAATGACCTAAAACACCTGTATATGACCTTGACCGCTGGCCCACATGCTCCATATGGATAACACAAGGTTACTCAAATACTACAAACACAGTTATCGCCCAGAGATCTCCAACACCCCCACCCAACAACTTTATGTCGTTTTTATAGAATTCTTCAGATTTTTCAAATAATTTGCAGCCAACAACACAAATAAACCAGCGCTGTCCGGCTCTGGTGCTGCTTTCGAAGAAATGTACAAAAAATAAATAAATATATAAATGATATTTTCTCAAAATAAGAAAAAAGAAACTTTTTGGGTGAATTTAACCGGATCTGACCGGCCAAAACCGAGCCAAGAATCTGAAATACATATATTATCATTTGGAAATGTTTTTTTTCAATACTTTTGGCACTCAAAAACATCCTATTTCACCCATAAAGGGACATGGAAGGTTGCTGGATGTTAACTATCCCTGAGTACCTACTTACTGACATGTACTTTATTTTATTAAGAAGTGCTTATACGCTGTTATTTTCTGCCTTAAATCTTTTAGATACAGATTTAGCGCTCAGCGCAGTATATGTGTTCTGCATCCAGGAGCGCTATCCGAAAAGCTCGCTAAAAACGGGATTTAAAAGCCCGCAGCTCGATTTTAATCTGTCGAGAGATTTCGATTTTTTAAGGGACTGGGACTAGAAAGAGCGTTATTGTGAATCCGCGCAAACCAGGGTATTACTGTATTCCCTAACTGGTTTCTACCCTCTGCTGCTGATGAAGACAGTGTACTTTTAAGTCTCATAGTAACCAATCAATCAGTGGCAACATTCTGCAAAATGCTGGTCACTGACAGGCTAATTTGAAACACTGCACTTCACAGTCTGTGTATTCATGAGCTACAGAGGGCAGACCCAAACAGGTACAAACTGTATAATTTTAGGCAGAAAAACACATCTTATAAGCCCTTCTTAATAAAATAAGTACATAAAAGTAAATATATATACGCAGGGATATTATATACCTAGTAACACCCAGATACTTTACTTATCACACCAAAAAAAAAAACAAATTGGACAAAAAGTGGCGACTTAGGATTTAGAGTAAGAGCATTCAAACCAGCTTCAAAATAAAGCCAACAGGTTTTAATACATCTAGATTTATACTGTTTATTGGTGTAAAAATATTATGCAATCAGTTACATTACTACTACAGTAGATATCAGACATAATAATACAGGTTAGTATATACTGACATTATTACACTTATTATTAGTAAACCTCACTACAAACAAATGGACTACACATCTGACTACAATCTCGGTGCTATTTAAATAGGGGCTTCCCAAAAATGTAAGAGGACCTGTAGATCAAAACTGCCATAAAGTTTTCAGCAGTATCTCATGCTGCTCAAAAAGAAATATTATAAAAACAAACAAAAGTAACTTTACACCCAGACAATACTCTAGTAACATTCATCACAGAAGCAATAATAAGACTTGTACATAGATAATACTGAGAGTCCACATCCTTATCCTACTACAACATGCATAATGTGAGTGATAATTAAAAACAAGCTGTTTAGATGCTAATTTATTCAAAAAGCTACTTGATTTGTAGCTGTGAGCACTCACCCAATGGACTGCAGGAGGAGAATGGGTGTGAGCTGCTGGGCCAAGAGATCTGTGTGTTGGTGATGAGAAATCCTGGAGGTAACTGGGACAGGTGCAGCAGAGAGAGCTGGGGAGGAGGGGAGGGGGAGGAGAGGCAGGGGAGGGGCTCATACACCTGGAAAAGAGCCACTGATAATGCCTGACATCTAGTGGCAAATGGGAGTTACTGCAACACACCACACTCCCATCCCAAAGAGCATGAAAACATGCATAATGTTGTGTTATCCATTTTCTATACAAATTAGCAGCCCATGTATATTAATTAGCTGCTTTGATCTGCTAATGAGGATTACAGTCTGCTTGTCTGTCACTGTAGTGGCTAAAATAAAGAGCTGCAATGTTAGGCACATTTCTTCAGGTCCTGAATTGTCCATAAGTCACAAGCTCTCTCTCTCGAATTACCTATATCTGACTTTACTGTAATAATAAATTACCCTGCCTGTCATAAATGACAATGTCTGTTCTGTCTGTCTCTCTCTCTCTGCACCGTCTCTTTCTGTGCCCTTTGTGTCTCTCTCTCTCTCCTCTCTCTCTACCTTCCCCTCTGGCTCGCTCCCTCTCTCTCTGCTTCTATTTCTCTCCTCCTTCCACTCTCCATTTCACTCTTCCTTTCTCTCCTTTATTATCCCTCTGTGTCTCTCTTTTCACCACTCCCTCTCTCTCTCCCTCCTCCCTTCCTTTCTCTCTCCTTACCCCTCTGCCTCCCTCTCTCTCTCTCCCCCACTCCCTCTCTCTCTGCCTATCTCCCTCCTCCCTTCCTTTCTCTCTCCTTATCTCTCTGCCTCCCTCCCTCCCTCCCTCTATCTCTTCCCCTTCCTTTCTCTCTCCTTATGCCTCTGCCTCCATCTCTCTCCCCCTTCTCTCTCTGCCTCCCTCTCTCTCTCCCCCTCCTTCTCTCTCCCCCTCCCTTTCTCTCTCCTTATGCCTCTGCTTCCCTCCCTCTCTCTCTTCCTCCCTCCCTCTCTCTCTGCCTCCCTCCCTCTCTCCACCTCCTTTTCTCTCTGCCTCTCTCTCTCCCTCCCTTTCTCTCTCTCCTTATCCCTCGCTTCTCTCTCTGCCTCCCTCTCTCTCCCCCTCACTTTATCTCTCCTTATCCCTCTGCTTCCCTACCTCTCTGCTTCCCTCTCTCCCTGCCTCCCTCCCTCTCTCTCTCTCTCTCCCTCCCTTTCTCTCTCCCTCTCTGCCTCCGTCTCTGCCTCGCTCTCCCCTCCCTTTCTCTCTCCTTATCCCTCTGCTTCCCTCCCTCTCTGTCTCCCCCTCTCTCCCCTCCCTTTCTCTCTCCTTATCCCTCTGCTTCCCTCCCTCTCTGCCTCCCCCTCTCTCCCCTCCCTTTCTCTCTCCTTATCCTTCTGCTTTCCTCCCTCTCTGCCTCCATCTCTCTCCCCTCCCTTTCTCTCTCCTTACCCCTCTGCTTCCCTCCCTCTCTCTCTTCTCCCCTCTCTCTCTGCCTCCCCCTCCCTTTCTCTCTCCTTATCCCTCTGCTTCCCTCCCTCTCTGCCTCCCCCTCTCTCCCCTCCCTTTCTCTCTCCTTATCCCTCTGCTTTCCTCCCTCTCTGCCTCCCTCTCTCCCCTCCCTTTCTCTCTCCTTACCCCTCTGCTTCCCTCCCTCTCTCTCTTCTCCCCTCTCTCTCTGCCACCCCCTCCCTTTCTCTCTCCTTATCCCTCTGCTTCCCTCCCTCTCTGCCTCCCCCTCTCTCCCCTCCCTTTCTCTCTCCTTATCCCTCTGCTTTCCTCCCTCTCTGCCTCCCTCTCTCTCCCCTCCCTTTCTCTCTCCTTACCCCTCTGCTTCCCTCCCTCTCTCTCTTCTTCCCTCTCTCTCTTCCTCCCTCCCTCTCTCTCTCCCTCCCTCTCTACCTTGTGAAGAAGAATCATCTGTGCATAGACAGATGTGGCAAGACAACACAAGTGCACATGGACACCCCTGATGTAGACAATAGAAACACAGATATGATAGGAGATGACACCCAAAAGGTCCAACTAGTCTGCCCATTCTATCTACCTAAACGATTAGCCAGGTACTACATTTGTATATGTTTTCTCTAATACATCCCCTGGCATGAGTTGCCCGCTGGCACGTGACCTGATGTTGGCACTGCTTGCAGTGGAATGTGTGACAGGCGGGTACAGGTAATAAATTAGCAATTGGCCTAATGCACTGAGACTGATGTAATCCCGACACAATCTTAGTTATGTGTCGGTGCATACCTGCAGATCATTTCTTCTAATTAAACATAAGAAAAGAATTACAGGTTTTATTATGCACTTGTGGTTTTGAAATGTTGATATATAAAATATGACTTTTATTTTAATCCTTTAAAAGAGAGAAAAGAAGAAAAAAGATGGGTTAAAAGGGGAAAACTAAAAATAACAATAAATACATTGCTGTTAGCCCGGTGCTATCCACTATAATAGTTGTCTGCTTGTGAGTAATGACTGTGAAATGTGTTCTGCGCAGGCGTTGCTCCCAAGCTACTAGCGATAAATTGCGGGAAATTGCACAAATGTGGCATTATATTCACTCATATGCCGTTGAACAATGCGCATGCGTGAAAAGGTTGTACGGCGGGACAGAGAGCACAGGACTGGGGGGGGGGGGGGCGGCACACGAGGGAGAGGGTAGGCAGGAGTGAAGGAGGGGAGAGAGAGAGGGAGATGATTGGAAGGGAGGAGTGAGAGAAGGTAGAGAGAGGATGGGAAGGAGGTTGGATAGGAGTGTGGGGAGGGAGAGGGTAAGAAGTGGTAAGATAAGGGAGAGAGGTAGAGGGTGAGAGAAGGGAGAAAGTAAGAGGGTGTGAAGGAATGAGAGAAGGGAGAGAGGGTGGGAAGGAGTGACAGAAGGGAGAGAGGGTGGGAAGGAGTGATTGAAGGGAGAGAGGGTGGGAAGGAGTGACAGAAGGGAGAGAGGGTGGGAAGGAGTGACAGAAGGGAGAGAGGGTGGGAAGGAGTGAGTGAAGGGAGAGAGGGAGAGGGTAGGAAAGGAGAGTGAGAAGGTGAGATGGGAGAGGGTGTGGAGTGAGAGAAGGGAGAGGTTGGGAAGGGAGAGAGTGTGAAGGAGTGAGAGAGTGGAGAAAAAGACAGGAGGGAAATGCGAAGGGAGGGTGGGAAGGAAGGAGTGAGGGAAGGAAGGTTAGTGTGGAGAGGGAGAGGGTGGGAAGGAGTAAGAGAAAATGGAAAGGGTTAGAAGAAGGGAGAGAAGGGAGAGTGGATTAGAAGGGAGAGGATGTCAAGGAGTAAGGGAAGGGAGAGAGGGAGGGGGTGAGAAGGGATAAGACAATGGAGAGAGAGAAGGTGGGAAGGAGTGAGTGAAGGGAGAGCGGGTGGGAAGGGAGAGAATGTGAAGGAGTAAGGTAAGAGAGAGAGGGTGTGAAGGAATAAGAGAAGGGAGAGAGAGAGAAAGGGTGTGAAGGAGTGAGAGAAGGGAGAGGGTGGGAAGGAGTGAGAGAAGGGAGAGGGTGGGACGGAGTGAGAGAAGGGAGAGGGTGGGAAGGAGTGAGAGAGGGAGAGGGTGGGAAGGAGTGAGAGAAGGAAGAGAGGGTGGGAAGGAGTGAGAGAAGGAAGAGAGGGTGAGAAGGCGTGAGAGAAGGGAGAGGTTGGGAAGGGAGAGAGAGAGGATGGGAAGGGAGGTTGGCAAGGAGTGTTGGAAGTGAGAGAGGAAGAGGGTGGGAAGGAGTGAGAGAAGGGAGAGAAATGGGATGGGAAGGGAGGTTAGCAAAGAGTGAGGGAAGGGAGGGGGTGGGAAGGAGTAAGAGAAGAGAGAGAGGGTGGGAAGGAGTGAGAGAAGGGAGAGAAGGAGAGGGTGGGAAGGAGTGAGAGAAGGGAGAGTGGGTGGGAAGGGAGAGGATGTGAAGGAGTAAGGTAAGAGAGAGAGAGTGGGAAAGAATAAGAGAAGGGAGAGAGAGAAAGGGTGTGAAGGAGTGAGAGAAGGGAGAGGGTGGGAAGGAGTGAGAGAAGGGAGAGGGTGGGAAGGAGTGAGGGAAGGGAGAGAGGGAGAGGGTGGGAAGTAGTGAGAGAAGGGAGAGAGGGTGAGAAGGCGTGAGAGAAGGGAGAGTTTGGGAAGGGAGAGAGAGAGGATGGGGAGGTTGGCAAGGAGTGTGGGAAGTGAGAGAGGAAGAGGGTGGGAAGGAGTGAGAGAAGGGAGAGAAATGGGATGGGAAGGGAGGTTAGCAAAGAGTGAGGGAAGGGAGAGGGTGGGAAGGAGTAAGAGAAGGGAGAGAAGGAGAGGGTGGGAAGGAGTGAGAGAAGGGAGAGTGGGTGGGAAGGGAGGGGATGTGAGGGAGAGAGAGATGGGAAGAGAGGGTGGGTGGGAAGAAAGGAGTGAGGGAAGGGAGAGAAAGAGGATGGGAAGGGAGGTTAGCAAAGAATGAGGGAAGGGAGAGAAAGAGGATGGGAAGGGAGGTTAGCAAAGAGTGAGGGAAGGGAGAGGGTGGGAAGGAGTAAGAGAAGAGAGAGTGGGTGGGAAGGGAGAGAGGGAGAGGGTGGGAAGGAGTGAGAGAAGGGAGAGAAGGAGAGGGTGGGAAGGAGTGAGAGAAGGGAGAGTGGGTGGGAAGGGAGGGGATGTGAGGGAGAGAGAGATGGGAAGAGAGGGTGGGTGGGAAGAAAGGAGTGAGGGAAGGGAGAGAAAGAGGATGGGAAGGGAGGTTAGCAAAGAATGAGGGAAGGGAGAGAAAGAGGATGGGAAGGGAGGTTAGCAAAGAGTGAGGGAAGGGAGAGGGTGGGAAGGAGTAAGAGAAGAGAGAGTGGGTGGGAAGGGAGAGAGGGAGAGGGTGGGAAGGAGTGAGAGAAGGGAGAGGTTGGGAAGGGAGAGAGAGTGGATGGTAAGGGAGTTTGGCAAGGAGTGTGGGAAGTGAGAGGAAGAGGGTGGGAAGGAGTGAGAGAAAGGGAGAGAAAGAGGATGGGAAGAGAGGTTAGCAAAGCGTGAGGGAAGGGAGAGGGTGGTAAGGAGTAAGAGAAGAGAGATAGAGGGTGGGAAGGAGTGTGAGAAGGGAGAGCATTGGGAACGGAGGGTGGGTGGGAAGAAAGGAGTGAGGGAAGGAAGAGAAAGGAGGATGGGAAGGGACGTTATCAAAGAGTGAGGGAAGGGAGAGGAGAGGGTGGGAAGGAGTAAGAGAAGGGAGAGTGGGTGGGAAGGGAGAGGATGTGAAGGAGTGAGGGAAAGGAGAGAGTGAGAGGATGGGAAGGAGTGAGACAAGGGAGTGGGTGGAAAGGGAGAGAAGGTGGAAGAGTGAGAGAGAGAAGGTGGGAAGGAGGAAGAGAAGGGAGAGTGAGAGAGAAAGGGTTTGAAGGAGTGAGAGAAGGTGGGAAGGAATGATAGAAGGGAGTGAGGGCGAGAGTGGTGACGGAGTTAGAGAAGGGAGAGACTGGGAATGAGGGAGAGAAGGGAGAGAGGGAGAGGGTGGGAAGGAGTAATAGAAGGGAGAGGTTGGGAAGGGAGAGAGAGAGGATGGAAGGGAGGTTGGCAATGAGTTTGGGAAGTGAGAGAGGAAGAGGGTGGGAAGGAGTGAGAGAATGGAGAAAGATGGGAAGGGAGGGTGGGTGGGAAGGAAGGAGTGAGGGAAGTGCGAGAAAGAGGATTGGAAGAAGGTTAGCAAAGAATGAGGGAAGAGAGAAGATGGGAAGGAGTAACTGAAGGGAGAGAGGGTGGGAAGGAGTGAGAGAAGGGAGAGTGGGTGGGAAGGGAGAGGATGTGAAGGAGTAAGGGAAGGGAGAGAGGGTGGGAAGGAGTAAGGGAAGGGAGAGAGGGTGGGAAGGAGTAAGGGAAGGGAGAGGATGTGTAGGAGTGAGGGAAGGGAGAGAGGGAGAGGGTGGGAAGAAGTGAGAGAAGGGTGATAGAGAGGGTGGGAAGGAGTGAGAGAAGGGAGAGGGTGGGAAGGAGTGAGAGAATGGAAAGTGGGTGGGAAGGAAGCTGATGTGAAGGAGTAAGGGAAGGGAGAGTGGGTGGGAAGGAGTAAGAGAAGGGAGATAGAGGAGGAAAGGAGTGAGAGAAGGGAGAGGGTGGGAAGGAGTAAGAGAAGGGAGAGCAGGCGAGGAGTGAAAGAAGGGAGAGAGAGAGGGTAGGAAGGAATGTGAGAAGGAAGAAGTTTTGGAAGGGAGAGAGAGAAGCGAGAGCGATTGACAGTAGACATAGGGAGAGAGAGAAAGGAGAGACAGCAGAGACATAGACAGACACAAGACATAGAGAGAGAGGGAGACAGACAGGAGAGATAGGAACAGAATACAGACGAACATAAAATGATATCATACCGCCATTAATGACGGGACAGTTACTGGTAGTAAATATTTGATAAGATGCACTTTACATGGTTACAGTCTTTAAGGCCATTAAGTTAACCATTAAAATACATATGATAAAAGGATTCATGGGTAGACTGTGATATAATATACTGGCATCATTTTCAGATCCTCACTCATGTTATAGAGACAGCCAATCACGTCTGAGTATCGGACTATGATATACTCTCGGTGATTGGAGGGATGCTGTTTGAAGGTATCTGGAAGTCTCCCTGTTTTCCCTCTCCTAATCTAACACATGCAGCTTATATCAGACACACACATTACATGGAGTCATTCTAAACACATATGAGGGAACTTGTAATGTTTGGTCCATTGAGCACATGATACAATGTCCTTATAAGTGCAATGTGTCTTGTGGTGCAGTAAATCCTGTTTGGTGTCAAGTTAAATCAACAGTCTGAGTGCCAAAAACACAACTGCTTTTTTTTTTATATATATAAAATGATGAAAAGAGCTTCAAATAAAAGTTTATAAGTTTAAAAGTTTATAAAAAATGTTTTTAAAGTTATATTGTTTTTTTCTTTGCAATACTAAATGTATTTCTAACCAGTGACTAAATAAAGAAATGAATGCCTATTGTATGAGCTGTACAGTGGCCCTTTAAACTGAGTTACATTGGAAGACTCTACAAACCCCTATAAATTCACTTTTATAAAGTTTTCCTTTAATAAAATATTATACAGTGTGATGAGTCCATTTTACAGCCTAATGTAGCATCCTGTTCTCATAAAACAGGCCAGGCCATAAAAAGATAACTTTTACAATATACATTTTCTTTTTTCCTTATTTATCAAAAGAAAAACATCTGAATTTATAGACACATTACATCAATGAATGGACCATAAATTACAAGTTCCCTCAAAACACTCATGTTTGTGTTTGCTGCAGTAATACATGTCATATTCGTTTCCCTTTCAAAATTCTAAAGAACCAAATGGAAAAGGCCGCCATTTTTGTTTGCAACAAATACAGTGTATTTCTGTTTGAGTTCTCTTGTGGTTTATGGTCCTTGCAGAACCTGCCAAATAGAGAAAGTTCTACATAGCAGTTAAACACCTGAGAATGTTTTAAAATGAACTGGGTTATATAGAACTGGGTTATGTTGTGAGTTCAAATCCCACCCATTTTTGTTGTACATTAATATGTTTTTTATTCTGGGAGCATCACAACACCCATATTTGTCTCATATCACCTTTTACAATTTATTAAAGTTTCTGTTTTTATTCTGTAACTTAAATAATCATTATTATTAAAAAGTGGGAGCAGATGGGATTTGAACTCATAGCCTCATTTCAGTGCTCTGTTTGATGGTGTTGAGCAGTGTTGATGAATTTCATGTCCCTTTGATAAGTAAATGCTGTGTTCAATCTGATACTATATCACTGTATTCACTAAGATCCTTTATTTTTAATAACCTCTGAAAAGAGTCTTGAACCACTCTCACATTTTGCTGATTGGTGATAGCAAAGTGTTTATTCTCCTTTTATGTGATCTAATTTTTAAGAAACGTATTATAATAAAAAACATGGGCTAAATGCTTATTTTAAATGTCATTCACCTCATCACATATAATAGTTGTCAAACTGTGAGACGTGCGAACGAGTTAGGCTTTGTATGCCGCAGGCGCTAATTGCTTGCGCGCCACGCAAAGCGAGGCGAGCCCTTAACGCGTAGCACTTAGGCGATGAGCGCCAAAGGCGCTCATTGCCTGTGAGCCTCGCATAGTGAGGCGAGCTGTTAAGGCACAACAACGCACTACAATATCACCACAAACACGATGAGGCAATGAAACACTTCCTAAACGCCGGATCGCCTTCGCCTGCAAGCAATTGACAAACGCGGGACTTAGAAAAAAAAAAGGCGAGGCGCAGGACTTAGAAAAAAAAAGATACGAGACGCAAAAATACAAAAACATCACAGACAGCATGGGGCAACAGCCAGGACGTCTGGGAGTGAGGTGGAACGCGAATTTAACCCGATTAAGACAATTTTCCCCACGCATGCAGCCTATTTATAATGCACACTTGGAACATTCATTACACTTTATCATCAGGGCACCAACACTCAAACTGTATATTCTATGCTGTCGGAAAAAACAAACAGATTGTTAGCTCTTCAGCCTATTGATGGCTGCATATATCACTTATAAATACTTAAAGTATATTAATTTATTAAAAAAATAATTAATTTAGAAATATATATCTCTCTTTATCATGATTTATGAAGGTGCTCAGGGGACCAAAAGTATATGACAGGAGAGGCTCGCAATGAGCGCCAAAAGTGCTCAGCGCAAGCCTCGCAATGAGCGCTGAAGGTACTCAGAGTACAAAACGCTTTACATTGTGTGTCAAACAGCATTCCCATTAAAATGTTATTGCCCCGTCATAATATATAGAAGCAGAAAATTAAACGAAATCAGTTTAAAATGGCCAGATTTATAACTAGCTGAATAAGGCAGCCTAGAGGCGTTTCTCTGGGAGGGGTGCATCATTTACATAATACATTGAAATTAAACTAGGATTCCATATGTTCTTTCCAAGAAATAAAGTATTACATATATATTGCTCTTTTGCCCACCATAAATTAAATGACTCCTCAAGAAATCTACTACACAAGCTAGGAACCAGCCCCACACTGATGAGAGGCAGTAACCTTAAAACAGCTGTCCATGGGTAGGTTTCCTGGCTTGTGTATAATCCATCCTGAGCTTTCCTTAAAGCTGTGTAATACAGTAGGCATATGCTTATTTGAAATGGCATCAGAGTACAAGAGCGAAGGCTTTGGGTGCACATTTGCATGTCCCTTTTTCAAGCCCGTAACTCGTAAGCCATTGGGAGGCCGCCAGAATATGCCAATTGAATAGAGAATTAGCTAACAATTGAGGTTGAAAGAGAATTTGCTATTCAATTGGCATCTTTTGGCGGCCTCCAGTTTTTTTCCCCACGCATGTGTTGTCACAGGAAAAGATATAATAACATTTTTACAAAAATGTGGCCGAAATTGCAACATTTTGGCATTTATTTTAAAATTATGACTGATATAATGTATTTTATTAAAAGATAGTGATCATATGAAGGGGTTTGGGGTTTTTAGAGCACTGGGCTGACTTCTCACTTGAGTACAATCTCTACAGCAGGGATGGATTGCTTTTGGGCTTGGGGATAGGATGGTAGAACGTCTGGGGGAGTTTTTAAACTAGTAAGTTGCGGGGAGGAACGAGATAGAAGTAATGGGGTAGAAAGTGTAGTGGGGGTAAGGAACAAATTAATTAGTCAAAGGGGAGGCTATGGGGGAAGGGATATTATAGTCAATAGCAAAGTAGTACTAAGTAACTCAAGTACAGTGACAGGCACTTCAGAACTACAGACTCATAACATAAGGTGTATGCTTGCTAATACCAGAAGCTTGCTAGGAAAAATGGGAGAGTTAGAATTATTAGCAGTTAATGAGACATGGGATTTAATAGGCATTACTGAAACATGGTGGAATGAATCTCATGACTGGACTGTTAATCTGGATGTTATAACCTATTTAGGAAAGACAGAGGCAATGGTAATGTTTTGGAAGAACAAAAGTATTCCTCAGAGATATCTGCCCCTGGCCAAATTACCAATATACATATAGTGTGCAGACCTTAGAGAAATAATACACTAACACAGAGTTCTGGTATAAAGCTTTCTCTTGCCTAATTTTATTACGTCAGTCGTCATTTATATAGTTTTTAATAATCAGATAAAAGTTGCAACTAAGCAAAACATCAGGTTTAATTAAGCACTTCATTGGTGTCCGCTTTTACGGGATCTTGGACATGTATTGGGTCAGGAGTTTAGGGAGTCTTCAGGTCTCATCCCACAAGGGATGAGTCTATCTTCCCATTGGTTGAGAAGTTGAGACAAAGGAAAGATGGCGCTTTCCTTCTAGTGTCCAAGGTGTGGTAGCTGTCGTCATCCTTGCTAGACCGGAAGTAGTGCCTCCGGCATCTTGTATGCGGAAATAATGAATCCTCCATCTTAGAGTTCCCAATGATTCAGCATTGTTAATAAAACTTTGGTTATACGATAATTATACACGATAATACTGCAAAGATAAGATATATAAGTAGGTGCACGAATACAGTTATGCATTTTGTACGGATCCCCGTCCATAACAGTAAAAGAGGAGGAGGAGGGATTTGTCTGTATGTTAAGCCTGAATTTAAGCCTATAGTCAGAGAAGATATTTATGGCGGAACTAGTGATAAAGTTGAATGTTTGTGGGTAGAATTAAATAGCGGAGCAGCAAATTCAAAAATAATATTATTAGGAGTATGCTATAAACCCCCAAATATAGCTGAAAGTGAGGAAATATAATTATTGCTAGAGATTGGAAATGCAGCTAAGCATGGGCACGTTCTAATAATGGGAGATATTAATTACCCTGAAATAAACTGGATAAATAAGACCAGCAGTTCAGCTAAGGGGAGCAGGTTCTTGAGTACACTCAGGGATTATTATCTAGCCTAGGTTATACAAGAGCCTAAAAGAAATGAAGCTATCTTAGATTTAGTCATGACAAATAATATTGATATAGTATCAAATGTTGGAATAGGGCAACTTTTGGGAAATAGTGATCAACATCACAACACATTTAATTAAAAAAACAAAACTGTAAACGGCTAACAAAAACTCTTAATTTTAAAAGGGCAGATTTTAACGGTCTAAGGGCAACAATACAAAGTATAGACTGGGACAGAGAACTGATAGGTAAAAACACTGAACATAAATGGACAACATTCAAATCCTTACTAAATATACAAACTTATCACCATATACCATGTGGAAATAAAAGTAGAAGGAGTAAATCATAACCCATGTGGCGTAGCAATGACTTAAAGATGAAGATGAGGTTTAAAAAACAAACATTTATATTATACAAACAAGAGGGGACAGAGACTGCTTTACGCAAGTACAAGGAAAACAACAAGGCTTGCAAAAGGGCTATTAGACTGACTAAAATAGAAAATGAAAAGTTAGTTGCAAAAGTAAGTAAAACTAACCCTAAAATAATTTTTAAATATATTAATGGGAAGAAGGCCAGGAAGGAAGCTATAGGAACATTACAATATGTGACACAGGCCGTCTGATAATTAGTGACCAGGAAAAGGCAGATGAGCTAAATAGATTCTTTTCTTCGGTATACACAAGGGAGGTACCAGTGGTTGCGACCATGCAAAATAATGGGGCCACACTACCTTCACCAAATAACTGGTTAACGCAGTAAGAAATCTAAAAGAGGTTAGAAAAATAAATGTTAATAAAGCCCCAGGTCCTGATGGAATACATCCAAGGGACTGAGGGAGCTGGGTTCTGTAACAGCCAAACCATTATATTTAATTTTTCAATATTCACTCAACACTGGGTCACTACCAGATGACTGGAGAAAGGCATAGGTGATACCTATATTTAAGAAAGGAGCAAGAACAAATCCAGGAAATTATAGACCTATAAGTGTCACTTCTGTGAAAGGTTTTAGAAGGGTTAACAAGGGATAATATACAAGAATATGTCTATTTGAACAGGATTATAAGTAGGAGTCAACATGTTTTTTGAGGGATAGGTCATGTCAAACAAATCTAATTAGTTTCTATGAAGAGGTTAGTAGGAACTTGGATCAAGGTAACTCAGTGGATGTAGTCTTTTTGGATTTTGCAAAGGCTTTTGATACAGTGCCACACGGGAGACTATTGCGCAAACTAAGGTATACAGGAATTGCAGTAATTATATGCACATGGATTGAGAGCTGGCTAAAAGAAAGGAAACAAACGGTTGTTGTAAATGGAACATACTCCAATTGGACTTATGTGGTAAGTGGGGTTCCCCAGGGTCCAGTATTATGTCCTCCCTTTTTTAACATATTTATTAATGACTTAGAAGTAGGACTGAAAAGTTGTGTCTCCATTTTTGCTGATGACACAAAGTTGTGCAAGGTAATTAAATCAGATAATGATGTACTTTCCCTCCAAAGGGATTTGCATAAGTTAGAGAAATGGGCATCTAAATGGCAGATGAGATTTAATACGAATAAATGTAAACTTATGCATCTGGGAAGGAAAAACAGCCATGCAATTTATAATCTTAATGGAGCAAATATAGGGGTATCAGATATTGAAAGGGATTTGGGAGTGCTTGTGGACAACCACCTAGGTAACAGTGCTCAAAGCCAAGCAGCAGCTGCAAAGGCAAGTAAAATATTAGCATGTATTAAGAAGGGTATAGAAGCAAGGGAAGCAAATATAATTCTGCCACTACACAATACTCTTGTACGTCCTCATTTGGAATATGGAGTACATTTTTGGGCACCACTTCAGAAAAAAAGGAAATTTTGCGAGTTTTCAATCTTGTGTCGGTGCCTTGGAAACAAGCACTATGTACATTTGATTATAAGCTCAAAAACAGGGCCCTTCATTCTTTATAAGGTGTTAAGTTTGTTTTATGCCATGTACGAAACCCCTGTACAGCGCTACAGAAGATGTTGGTGCTATATAAATAAAGATAATAATAATAATAACTGGAAAAAGTACAGAGAAGGACAACAAAACTAATAAGGGGAATGGAGGGGCTAAGTTATTAAGAAAGACAAACCAAATTAAACTTATTTTCTCTAGAAAAAAGGTGTCTAAGAGTGGATATGATTACCCTATATAAATACATCCAGGGTCAGTATAAAGATTTGTCAAGGGAGCTTTTTGTGCCAAGATGTTTTCAACTGACAAGAGGACATCCCTTGAGGTTAGAAGTAAAAAGATTCCACCTTAAAGAAAGAAAAGGGTTCTTCACAGTAAGGGTGGTTAATCTGTGGAATTCTCTACCAGAGGAGGTGGTGACAGCAGATTTGATAGATAACTTCAAAAAGGGATTGGATATATTTTTTAATAAAAAGGGCATTCAGGGATATCCTGGATAATTAGAGAGTATTGATCCAGGGAGGAAATTGATTGCCAGTATCTGTAGTCAGGAAGCAATTTTATATTTTTTCGCCTTTTGAGATAATTGCCAAAGTTTCAATGTTTTTTTTTCTGTTTGCTTCCTCTGGATCAATTAACAATTTACAATTAATCTGCATATTGCAGATCAGAGGAGACCTAAAAAGGTTGAAGTTGATGGACTAAAATTATTTTTTCAACCTCAATTACTCTGTAACTATGAAGCCATTTATTATCACATAGTTGTTTGGCTCCTTTTTAAATCATAATGATAACAGAAATCACCCAAATGGCCCTGATCAAAAGTTTACATAACCTTGAATCTTTGGCCTTGTTACAGACACATAAGGTGACACACACAGGTTAAAATGGCTATATAAGGTTAATTTTCCACACCGGTGGCTTTTTAAATTGCAATTAGTGTCTGTGTATAAATAGTCAATGATTTTGTTAGCTCTCACGTGGATGCACTGAGCAGGCTAGGTACTGAGTCATGGGGAGCAGAAAAGAACTGCCCAAAGGTAATAAAAATGCATAAAGATGGAAAAGGAAATAAAAAGATATCCAAAGCCAGTCAGTACTGTTCAATCACTTATTAAGAAGCGGGAAATTCAGGGATTGCTTGATACCAAGCCAAGGTCAGGTAGGCCAAGAAAGATTTCAGCCACAACTGCCAGAAGAATTGTTTGGAATACAAAAAAAAACCCACAGGTAACATCAGGAGAAATACAGGCTGCTCTGGAAAAAGACGGTGTGGTTGTTTCAAGGAGCACAATACAACAATACTTGAACAAAAATGAGCTGCATGGTCCAGATGCCAGAAAGAAGCCTTTACTGCGCCAATGCCACAAAAAAGTGCGGTTACAATACGCCCGACAACACCTTGACACGTCTCACAGCTTCTGGCACACTGTAATTTGGAGTGACAAGACCAAAATAGAGCTTTATGCTCACAACCATGAGCATTATGTTTTGAGAGGGGTCAACAAGGTCTATAGTGAAAAGAATACCAGCCCCACTGTGAAGCATGATGGTGGCTCACTGATTTTTGGGGGGTGTGACCTCTAAAGGCACGGGGAATCTTGTGAAAATTGATGGCAAGATGAATGCCAGAAAATAATGGCAGACAATTTGCATTCTTCTGCACAAAGGCTGCGCATGGGACGCTCTTTGACTTTCCAGAATGACAATGACCCTAAGCACAAGGCCCAGTTGTCCCTCCAGTGGTTACAGCAGAAGAATGTGAAGGTTGTCTCCTGACCTTAATATCATCGAGCCACTCTGGGGAGATCTCAAACATGTGGTTCATGCAAGACGACCAAAGACTTTGCATGACCTGGAGGCATTTTGCCAAGACGAATGGGCAGCTATACCACCTGCAAGAATTAGGGTCCTCATAGACAAATATTACAAAATACTGCACGCTGTCATTGATGCTAAAGGGGGCAATACACAGTATTAAGAACTAAGGGTATGCAAACCTTTGATCAGAGCCATTTGAGTGATTTCTGTTATCATTATGATTTAAAAAGGAACCCAAAAAATTGCATATTTTCTGCCAGTGTGCGCAAACTTCGGAGCACAACTGTATATGTATATATAAATATATATATATATATATATATATATATATATATATATACCGTATATATATATATATATATATATATATATATATATTAGAATAATAGCTGCTATTGGATTGAAGCAACATGGTGGCAGGGGTACAAAGATAACCTGTCACATTACACTTTATGACCAAGCACAGTGTATTATCTCATTCTGATGGGTGATCATTGTCAATAATTGCTTGTCTGGTTGTATTTTCTTTGCATTGTTTTCCCAATCGCTGTCTATGTTTCAGCAATTACATGTTATACAACATGTGAACAACACGTCCTGTTACCTTTATATCTGTGTGGCTGAGTGAGGTGATCAGGCAGTGGGTGTAATGGAATGTAACCTTCTGATCAGATCGTTCCCAGACCTGTCCTTCCTGTTCTAGAAAGATGTCTTGTCATAAAACATATATAAATAAATCCTTTGTTCTGCACTTTTACCAAAATGTTATAAACAATGACATCATGGGTTTATTGGACGCTCATTAAACATCACTGGTTGTATGGATGGGTTATCATTACATGTGGAAGAACTGATGATTGTAGCTTTCTGCTGATCTACTTGAACAGGTCAGAGGGAATCTTGAATCCACACTGAGCTTTTACCTGCTATGATGAAAATGTGGCAGCTGCATCTGTCAGTGCTTTCAAAAGTGCATTCGTATACAAGGGCACAACCCTCCTGAGAAAGTAGGAGACAGATTCAGATCATAAAAGAAAATGGAGCCTAGTTGCATATAAAAGTCCAAACTGTAAAGATTGTGCTCCCTAAATGCAGTATGTAGATTATTAACTTCAGTTACTTAAAATATTTCACAAAGAAATATACAGGGGCCTTTTAAGTAATTAATATTTTATGATTTATAGATGTAAAAATCATTATCAGTTTTAATGTACAGGCAAACCCCGCCTTGCTCGGCCTGCATAGCTAAAAATCGCAATAGAGCGGTTTTGGTGCCAAATCGCGTTTATAATTTATAAGAAAACTGCGTAGCGCTGTTTTTATCGCCATAGCGCTGTTTCAGAAAGTGAATAGACATCAGCTGGAGCAGCCACCCGCAAGCTACAGACAGTTTTTTGGGTCAGACCTGTTTTAATCTAAAATATATTGCAATATCTGACTTCTATAAAGTGACACAGTGGAGGTCCCAAATAGGGGTGCGAGCGGGCCTTTCAGATGCTTATATCTGAAGATGGCTTTTACTGTCTTCAACTTTATGAGTTTTTGTTTAGTAAATAAATAGCACATTTAAGCTCACATTAGGATGTCTAAGAATTTCCTGCTCCGAATTCATAGAAATACAGTTATTGCATTGCTCTCTTGGAAACCAGTTGGGGACCTCATCTATCCATCTCCGCCTCAGCCCCTTCTTCTTGTGCCTTCAATCTTTCCCAGCATCAGAGTCTTCTCATGATATATCCAAAATATTTCAGCTTCAGCCTCATGATCAAACCTTCCAGTGAACAGTTTGTCTTAATTTCCTGTAGTATTGTTTGAGTGGATCTTCTTGCAATCCAAGGGACTCTAAGCAGTTTTCGCAAACACCAGAATTCAAAGGCATCAATTCTACAGCGCTCAGACTTCATTATGCTCCAACTCTTTTATCCGTATGTTGCTATTGGGAATACCCTAATTCTAACTATGCTATGCAGATTATATTACAGTTGTTTTATATAACCATTAGATATATATACACACAGTATCTCACAAACGTGAGTACACCCCTCACATTTTTGTAAATATTTTATTATTTATTTTTATGTGACAACACTGAAGACATGACCCTCTGCTATAATGTAAAGTAGTAAGTATACAGCCTGTATAACAGTGTAAATTTGCTGTCCCCTCAAAATAACTCAACACACAGCCATTAATGTCTAAATAGTTGGCAACAAAAAAGTGGAAATGTCCAAATTGGGCCCAAAGTGTCAATATGTTGTGTGGTCACCATTATTTTCCAGCACGGCCTTAACCCTCATGGGCATCGAGTTCACCAGAGCTTCACAGGTTGCCACTGGAGTCCTCTTCCACTCCTCCATGATGACATCACAGAGCTGATGGATGTTAGAGACCTTGCACTCCCCCACCTTCCCTTTGAGGATGACCCACAGATGCTCAATAGGGTTTAGGTCTGGTGACATGCTTGGCCTGTCCATCAACTTTACCTTCAGCTTCTATAGCAAGGCAGTGTACGTCTTGGAGGTGTGTTTGGGGTCGTTTTCATGTTGGAATTCTGCCCTGCGGCCCAGTCTCCGAAGGGAGGGGATCGGGCTCTGCTTCAGTATGTCACAGTACACGTTGGCATTCATGGTTCCCTCAATGAACTGTAGTTCCCCGGTGCCGGCAGCCGTTTTCTCCAACACCACAATTCAAAGGCGCCAATTCTCCGGCGCTCAGACTTCTTTATGGTCCAGCTCTCACATCCGTATGTTACTACTGGGAATACCTTAATCCTAACTATGCTATGCAGATTGTATTAGATAGTACAGTTGTTTTATATAACCATTATGTATATTTATATATATAATGGCTATATACAACATCTGTACTATGTAATATAATCTGCATAGAATAGGATGGATTATGCAGGAGTTAGGAAACCTAACCAGAGTATATTTATTTAGTCCTTAGTCACTGAAGAAAGTAAAAGTAATACAATTATGATTTAACTGATAAAACATTTATAAAGTAACATCAAACAGTAACGTAGTATTTATCTATTCATCGTACACTGTTTTCTGGCAGTCCCATTACATCTCAGTCCAGCCCAACCTACACGAGTGGTACACAACAGTGTCATGTAATTAAAAACACAAGCCGGAAGAAAATAATTATTATGGCAGACAGACGGGGATAATGAGAGCCCTGCCCAGAGGAGCTTATAGTATACTATGACTCGGAGCAGTGTACTCAAGCACATAATTAACTGAAATTACTGGTATTTACACCAGTTTAACTGAGTTTAATTTAACAGGGAGGCTTCACCTAGACACAAGTTGCTCTTTAATGAAAGTTTACTTATAGGAGTTCAGATATTTATTGTCTAGAACTTGTGACCTAATCATCTCAGCATTCTAAGTGTCAGTGACAGAAATGGAACTTCTAATGGTAGCTTCCACTCACATGGAGGAAAAATTGATACAGACAACTTTTATGTGGATCATTACTATTTAATTGTGCTCTTTAATATTACAGAAACTAAAGTTCATGAATAACTTCCCTCATAGTTTAAGGAAAAATATCACATTTGTGATGTTTCTTATAAACTAATAACATTAGAGAACATTAGAGAAAATCTTAAAGGGATATGGAAGGTTCCTGGATTTTACAAGACATATAATATACACAGTGTAGGATCTACCTTTTTGGAGGCCCTGGGCAGTGAAGTGGTGAAGCCCCTGCAAGTGCGTGCACAAGGTATACACGCACCCATTTTCTCTTTTCTGTGCATGTATATCTCTCTCTTGCCATGTGAGCAAATCACAGACATTTCCCCATAACAGCAATTGTAACAAAACAACGCGCACACACGCCAAGCTATTACTTGTTTAATAAATGCATTTGATGGTGGGCCATATTATTTATATGTTTCTGTGGGAGGGCATGATCACGTGTATAACACATAACAACTGAGTAAGGGCCATGCACAATGAAAACAGAAATTGTTTGAAAAAGTTCAGTCTAACTAAGAGCATAAGTAATTAGGAATAAAGTCATACAGCTAGTTTTTAATTAGATAAAATAAATGCTGATGCCTCTGCTGAGCCCTGGGGAAATCCATGATACATATGTGTATGTGTATCATATATTATAATTGTCAAACTGTGATTTGTCGTCATGCTTGCAAGCCTCGCAAAGCGAGGCAAAACGTTGAGGCATTGAAGCCTTCTAAGCTCGTCGGACTTAGGCAATGAGCGCCGGAGGCACTCATCGCCCGCAAGCTTTGCGAAGCGAGCAGTTGAGGCATTGAAACACGCGGGACTTAGGCTGAAACGAGCCTCGCAAAGCGAGGCAAAACGTTGAGGCATTAAAGCCTTCTAAGCTCACTTTAGCACTTTTTTAGAACCTAATATTATTTTTGGTTCTATATTATTTAGCATTAGCACTTTATGGACTTTTAGCACTTATTGAATTATCACTTAAAAAAAATATTTTTAGTAATTTATTTATGCACTTGGTATCTATTCCCTTTTTAAATATCTGGATTTATTATCTGATATTTATTATATATTTAAGTGACTTCAATTTACACACCCTGCCTCTGCATTTTAAATAATTTTTTAACTATTTATTAAAAGCTAAGTTTTATCTCACATTTTTTTAGCTCTTTTTTGAAGTTAATATAGGTGTGCACAAAATAGGGAATTCTGTTGTGTCTTTTGCTATATATCATCATTATATAATCCTTAGTAGCACCCTATTAGTTCATTCTACTTGCCTAAACCTTGAGCTACCTTTTGTTCTATTTTTGATCTTCTGTATGTCTGCTGAATGTTTGCGTGACGCGCACTGACTGGCATTTGTTTTATTTTCAAAATCCTGCGTGCCTGGCATTGTTGGTGTAAGTATTACTGTCTTTGCCATCGTGTATTTTCTAAGTCCTGCATGGCTGGCTTTGCTCAGTCTCATTTTCATGCAGTTTCAGATTTTTTTACATTTTTCTTCCACCATTTTTTTCCTTACTTAGCCGATTGTGGATTGACAAACCGCTCCAAATATGGCTCAAAATCACTCCCAGGATACCTGGCTCTCCTCCTGTGCTTTTTATGGGTTTTAGAGTTATGCGCTTGGTTCACAGTTGCGACCCTCACAATGCATCATAAGTGCTGCGCGGCTGCTTCGCCTCGCTTTGCAAGGCTTGCATGTGTGATGACGACGCTGGCTCGTCTTGCTTGCTACCTAGCTTTGCGTGTTCGCAACTGTGTGAACAACATCGCAAATGTTACAAACAGCGTTCTTGGTCCACAATTATATATGTGTTATATACATAATCAGCTAAGGTCCCCTACATTGAAATACTGTAAGTGCACACATTTTCTACATGGTCCTGGACAGACAAAAAAATATGTACATATTTACATACTTGTACATATTGAATATTATATATAAACACATAATCAGCCACGGTCACCTATAATCATATTAATCTATAAATATTAAGAGAGGGTCACCTGGACCCATCATAGTAATACAGTGTCTTATACAAACAAAAAAATATTCAGCCAAAGTCTCCTACGGACATGTACAGGACATAAGCCGTTATCATATAAATATTTAATGTCAGTTGTCAATTGTTATATTCATGTATACATACTCAGGTAGGTTCACCTATAATCAAATACATAGATACATATTCAGCCATGTTGAACTATAATTATAAACATATACATATGTAATCATGGTCATATATAATCATAATTCCTTCAGGGCCCCCTATTATTATGTTTTCAATATGTATTCAGCCAGGGCTCCCTAAAATCATATACATTTACATATATTCACCCAGGGTCAACCATAATTATAATAAAAACACATATATATTCAACCAATCTCAAGGCAATTGCGGGCTTGTTGAATTGTTGTAATTGAATACCGATTTTGCGTCTTTAGCACTGGTAACGTTTGCTGCCTTGAAACATCAAAGGAAGAGATAGTATGGAGTTACATTTTTGATGCCCGCAGTGCTTCTGAGCCTGTAAGTCACAACTGGAATGCGAATAGCTAAAAGTAGCTATTTGAATATCAGTAACTTTTACGGGCTCCATTACGGGCTCAAGTAATTGCGATTTGGGCAATTAAATAGGGGCCTTAGTAACTGGAAAACATTGATTAATGGAGCACATACATACAAATTTAAAATGGCTGCAACTGATAAGTGTCAAGGGGGACATGATGACAACAGAAAGGCCATATTAATCATGAAATTATCTGATATAAGGATACATTGATAGGACAATACAGTTGCAGTTTTGATGTGCCAATAAAAATATTTGAACAAAAATTACCCATCAAAATTTAGTTTAAGCTCACTGCGAGGCGACAAACCTTAAGCATCAAGTTAGAAGAACAGGTATTGGCCCTTCCACAAGGAAATGCAAGCCAAAAATCTCTTGAAGGAGCAGTGTAGAAAATCTGAATTGTTGAAGACTCTGTTTATGAGCACGGGAATCCATTACATCCTGAAAGCTGGATGATAGGACTGAGTGCTGTAGTTACCAGTAGAGGTTAGGGTGGGGAAGAAGGGTACAGGTACATTTCCAGAGTCTTTGTTAGATAACTGGATACGATTAAAAGTTACACCACACTTGTTCCGCCTCACAAGCCCAGAAGCATGAAGTTGCATTAATAGATGCATTCACAGAAATGTAAACACCCCTCTCTCACTCATGCAACATTCATCAAGTATCATGGATCCCTCCAGGATCCTGCAGATGCATCAACATTCATTTATTTCTAATTAAATATATACGTTTTAATACTTTTTTTCTGCTTAATTAAGCTTGATTCAAGGCTCGAAGTACAGTGGTCATTTAACAAACATGTTGTGTCCCTGAGCAGCATGAGACATTGCTAATGTGAAGCCACTCTCCTGGTGACATGAGTTTCGGTCACAGCAGTGTAACATGGCACCTCTCATGAGGCAAAACAGAATGAAATAGGGAGACAACAGAAGGTGAGAATCTGTTACTCTGGGGGCTTCTTAGTAGTAGGAGGTGAATTTAAATGATTGGTATGAAATGGGTCAGGTCTTCGTTCCTTTATGTGAGATTTATGGATAAGTATTATACACTCATTTCTTAATACAAGGTCAAGTTCTGCTAAACTAGTATAGATATTTGAAGCAAAGATATTTGCTTTTACAAAACATCAGAATAAATATTATTTAGTTTGACACTGGAGCTATGGTAGGAATGCAAAATGAAGATGCAACACTGCCCTCTAGTGGCACTTAATTAAAAAACACACACTAATATCAACATGCAATATTATTAGTTACCTCTATCCTAAAAAAAGTTTTATGAATAATTAAACAGACCGCTATAATTTTGGGAAAAAACTCACACTTTTGTGAACTTTGTCAACAAACTCAAAATATTGCCATGGCAATGATAAAACATTAATTTTAGCAGACTCTGTTTAAGTGTGGGGGCCTCCATATTTGATATCCTGAGGGGAAAATTATTCTGGTGTGAGTTGCACTTTAATTTAATCCTACAGAACTCTTGGATACTGTATTTTACTCTGTAAAAATGTTCTGCAATGCTCCAAAATGGAAAGGTTGAAGGTCCACTGTAGTTAAAAAAATCATTAAAAAGATCACATTTAAAGATTAAATTTTTTGTATGAGAAATAATTGATCCATAATGTAGAAAATTACATTAAATATTGACAGTGTGGCATTATCTTCTTCTCCTTTGCCCTGACATATTACATTAAACAGATGGCGTTGAGCCTTATGGATGTCAGAACTGCAACATATTGTGCTGGTTTTATATTTTGGCTCTTTGTTTCAAGCACTTTTATGAAGGAACACACATATAGGAGGCTGTAATACTTTTCAAGTATTACTAAAACCTTAGCCAGTGTTAGCCAAAAATATATAATAATAAACCAAAAGAGAATAGCAGGCCTAACTTCCATTGAAGCACTACCTTTATTCTTAGTCAGTTCCATTGCTATCCATTTCTCATTCAGCTAATCCTGGGTGGAGCAAAAACAAAATAGTCCAATAGTTTATTTACATAAACTGGCCTGTATCTCCTCTCTTTTTCAAGTGCTCATAAGCTCCTAGCAGAATCTAAGTTGCTAACAATCAATCATTTTCAGACACTCGCTACCGGCACCAACGGCCTCCCAGGCTACCATCGAAGCCTCATAGTTACTCAAGTCTCACATAGACACAACTAATTCTACACTTATTTTACCAGATTAACAATTTAGTCCCTCTCCGGGCACTATATCACATCCAACCTGGCAGACCAAGCGATGTAGGATGCCAAAAGCATCCCATCACAAGCCAGATCTTCTCCATCATGTCCTCCCTCCATTGATGGAAGTTACTCCTCATATAGGATGTGGATGGTTCTAATAATTATACAAGAGCTCATAGACAGAGTTATGCCGACGATTGGGAAGCGGACAGAGTCTTCATCAACCACAGGCCCAGATGCCAAACCAAAGGCCTAGATGTAGAGAATGTTGGCTGAAACAGTCTCTGCCATCAATTCACTAGAAGTCAGAATGTCTAGAGAACCCTCAGGCATTAGGATCCCACCAGAAGCCTCCTACAAGTCTAAACCTTTCAGGTGACCCCTCGACTATGCCTCCCACTATAACTCTGGTTCATAGGGGTCAACACCTATATTTATAAAATTTTACTCCAAAGGATGCTCCTTCAGGAGATTATTACACATTTATGCCGTTTGCCACAAAGATCATGCCAAGACCATTTGCCCTCAGTTAATGCACCTGAAATAACTAGCAGCCATTAACATACCTCTTCTCACACATTTCCTTGGTTATCACATGTCACTGCCATTTTTTGCTTATTTGATTTCAGGATTCACAACTGGATTCCACACCGGAGTACCTACATTTCCTCAGGTCTCCTTCACTAGCGGTAATCTACTGACTGCAGCAAGGTAACCTGATGTAGTGGCCAAACTCATTTGTTCTGAAATCACCAACAATTACCTGATCAAACCATTCACCACTCCACTATTCCCTATATGGCGAATCAACCCAATTGGCATTGCTACACGTAAGTACACTCTAAAGAAACGATTGGTCATTGATCTTTCTTCCCGCCACAACACTACTACCCAAGCATCAATTCACTCATTCCCTCTGATGAATACTCCTTCCAATGTGCTGGGGTAGACAATGCCATTACATACTTTACACCACTCAGTCATAGATACAGCCTCTCAAAATGAGATATTTCGGATGCTTTTAAGCAATTACCTTTAGACCCCATGCTTTGGCATCGCCAAGGAATACGCTGAACAGTCAGATAATATTTTGCCACACAACAAGGTTTGGATCTAAATGTAGTCCTAATATATTCAATCTTTTTGCAGAAGGTCTTTGTTGGATTCTTCTTAACATTACGAGATGACCAGTGGTTATAAATGTTTTAGACAATTTCCTATATATCAAATAACCTCTTGCTACACCAACTAACTTACAAAAATCAATTACGGTTATTTGCAGAACTAAACATACCATTTGCTCAGGATAAGAACGAAGGCTCAGCGCATCAGATAAAAATTTTAGATATTATCTTACACTTTTCTTACAAACGCATGGATGTTAGTCTACCCGATAATAAATTGGGGAGGCTTAAAGACACTCTAGCTTCTTTCTGGCTGCCAAAAAGATGCACTATGAAAGAGCTTCTATGGCTTCTTTGGCCTTGTTCAGCTCCTCTTTGGTGCTTTTGAACTTTTTATCCATCCAACCTTTCCCACAGACACATTTCAGCTATATGAACCATCTGCCATTTGTCCATAGTCTCAGAACTCACGCATGGTAATCTCCAACTACTTACCACCTCTAAAGCCACTTCAGTAGTCACTCACTACATCAATTTGACTAGTACCAATCAAGTTATGTGAACCCAAGTTCATTTAATTGACTCCAGCGTTTTACATAAAGGCTTCATTCATCCACGCCTTTAATTAAGAACACCTTCTCTAGCAACCTCGTATACCATTTCACCATACTATTGGGACTTCCATTCTTAATTCTGAGTCACTAACCAATCAATTGCTGGAATCAATATTGCTGGACGGAATATCAACAACCTCAGATACGCCGATGATACTACTCTGATGGCTGAAAGTGAGGAGGAACTAAAGAGCCTATTGAAGAGGGTGAAAGGAGAGAGTGCAAAAGCTGGCCTGGGGCTCAGTGTTAAAAAAGAAGAAGATCATGGCAAACAGCAATCTCACTTCCTGGCAAATAGATGGGGAAGAAGTGGAGGCAGTGACAGATTTTATTTTCCTTGGATCCAAGATCTCTGCAGATGGTGACTGTAGTCAAGAAATTCAAAGACGTTTGCTTCTGGGGAGCAAAGCTATGGCAAGCTTGGACAAGCAAGTAATAAGTAAAGATATTAAACGTCCGCATAGTTTGAACTATGGTATTCCCAGTAGTAAAATACCAATGTGAGAGCTGGACCATAAAGAAATCTGAGCGCTGTAGAATTGACGCCTTTGAATTGTGGTGTTGGAGAAGACTGCTTGGACTGCAAGAAGATCCAATAAATCAATACTTCAGGAAATCAAGACAATCTGTTCACTAGAATGCATTATCATGAGGGTGAAGCTCAAATATTTTGGCCATATTATGAGACGGCAAGATTCCCTAGAAAAGGGGAGTGGATTGAAGGCACAAAAAGAAGGGGACGACAGAGACGGAGATGGATAGATGAGGTCACTGAAGCAATGAACATGAACTTGATGGAGCTCAGAGGGGCAGTGACTGAGAGATGCACCTGGCGTGCTGTGATCCATAGAGTCACAGAGAGTCGGACATGACTGAACGACTAAACAACAACCAATCAGTTATCAATTATTTTCAGATGCTCACCATAGGCCCCCAGGTTACCATGGAAGCCTCATAGTTGCTAAAGTCTTAAATTTTGGCCCTCCCCATTCCCTGTATCAAAAATGGGACATCCTTTAAAGATAGACTAGGCAGATAGGTGCACTATCTGAGGGCAACCCCTATATGTAACAATTGTAACTCCAAAGGATGTATCTTCAGGGGGTGTAGAATACTGCACATGTGTTGTAAGCCACAAAGTACATGCCCAGACCATTTCGCCTCTGTTAATGCACCCGAAATGACTAGCGGCCATTAACCTCCCCCTTCTCACACACTCTCTTGGTCACTATATTTTTCTGCCTATTTAAGGATTCATATGTGGATTCCACACTGGAGTCACTGCATTGCCCCAACTCTCCTTCTCTAATGCTAACCTATTAACCAGAGAGGTAGCTTGATAAGGCTGTTATGACCAAACCTACCCAGCAGATCTTTCAGGTTCTCTTTGATCCCTTCACAAAGGCAGCAGTTGTCTAAAATTCTCTTCCTTGGCTGCAGCATTTAAAACATTTTTACACACAGGATCAGCATACAGGATACTTCATCTGGACAAGTGGTGCTGGAACTGATCTTATTGTGTTGGAAACTTCATAACAGATACACCTTTTTTATGTATCAACCATCAGAGCCAAGTTTAATAACTGACAACTTCTTAACATGACAGTTACAGATTACATCAGTACATTCTAAATCACTAACTCATCATGAACCGAACATGCAACATACATAGAGAAGCAACATAACATATAGTAATTAACAATAAAAATGAGCTTGGCAACTGGCCTAGCATCTAGCGCTCCACCATTAAAACCATAACGCATACGAGACAGCATCATATTTAAAGACTCATTCATATATTAGGTCAAAAAATTAATTCAGCCCCAAAACTTCCACCACCATTAAAACTACCATTATGTTGCCATTTTACAGGTTCCGGAGAATTTCCCATTGCACAAAATTACCCACGTTACATCACCAAACAAAACTTTACTTTTAAACGATCATTATGTTCTAACACTTTGTTCCACAAACAAGCTATAAGTCCATTCAGATATCCTATTAGCCAACTCTTAACGCCTGATGTCACATCACAACACTCAGAACTCTGCTGCTATCCTTACCCACCAAACCTACTTACCACCCACTGCTTAGCATATCAAGTCAGCCTTTGTTTTCTACCTCATTCATACACTATATACTGTACATCATCAGGACTTTAACCCTTCTAATACTTCGGTCACTCATTCCGTATGGGTGCAGCAACATCATCATCGAGATCAAATACACCCACTCATATCATCCAAAATATGTGCAAATGAAAATCCAATTACTTTTACATGATATGTACCAAATTCATCAACAGAAATTAAAGAGGCTTTCCACAATATAACTTTATAACTCACAATCACTAAACAATACCATCATCCCTACTTTTAAGATTATTGGCCTCTAAGCAGGTTAAAGGTTCAAGTAGCTTTTTACCACACTATCAGCTACTATCTTTAGAACCATCAGCTACATCCTAAGAGAAGGAGATGATCACAAATCTGCAGATGTTACCTGGAGTTATGGGAGGAGCCTTCTCCCCTACTTAAACCCCTACACTTACCTAAAGGTTTACCCAAATTAGCATCAATCCATCGCTCCTCATCCCGAATCCAACTTCATAACTCTCCCTAGCCCTCTGAGAAGGCACTGACCAGCTATTTGATTCACAACAGGGTTCGCTATATTGTTGTTTTAGACACATGTCTGGTAGCCTCTGGTTTGTTTGGATAGTGAGTTGCTCAATTGTAACCTTTGCAGTCGACGTTCACCTCTGACATGAATGACATGTTGTGCTCCACAGTTTCCACGCCGTTCATTCACAATGGTGCCGTTTTTCCAGTCACGTTACACTTTAATCACAACAGCACGCAAACAGTTCACAAGCTGCGCTGTTTCAGAAATACTGTCACCCTTGACCCGAAAGCCAATGAACATCCCCATTTCAAAGACGGATAAATTGCACGATGGTTAATATGTTTGCAGAATGCCTACATGTCATCTTATATACCCACCAAGCCATCTCATGACACGTACCGTATTTCACAGGCTACGCGCTGCTGACGTCAAAAGTAGGAGGAAGCAGGTTTTTTAACTTGCTTTAGACATTCAAGTGTGAACACAGATGTACTTTTTATTTACTGTACTACTGTACGGTGGAGGCTTCTATCGCTCTTTTGCCCACCATATTATAAATGATTGTTGTGGTGAACTACCTACTCATAAGGTCCACAACACAGGCTGAGATCCCGCTCCATGCTGATGATAGCCAGTAAGCTTGAAACAGCTGTACATGGATTGGATACTCAGCCTGTGTTTATTCCAACCTTGGCTTTGCATTAAAGCTGTGTAATACAGCATGCATAAGCTTAAAGGAAGCCATGTTTGATAATGGCTACGGAATGAAGAGCGAGGCATTTGTGGCCATATTTGAGTGTCCCAGCTCAACTTCCCAGAATGCAGTGTAATAACTGTTTTTCTCGGAACTCTAAGCTGGAAGCAGGTTTTTTAACTTGCTTTAGACATTCAAGTGTGAACACAGATGTACTTTTTATTTACTATATATATATATATATATATATATATATATATATATATAAATAATGCTTATATAAAACAGCTGTACTTTGTAATATACTCTGCATGGAGATCTGATGTTACGTTGTATTATGAAAAATTTGTCGAGGTACATTGCAGCCGACCTACATCTCAGTATCACAGGTTACGTTCTTTCATGTGCTCCCCCGTGGACATTTGATGAACATTTAAGCATTTCTAGCAGCTCTGACAGTTATTTATACGCACTGTGGAGCAGCAGCCTGTTGTACCAGCGCATCTGCTGAGGTATTTCAGTTTTTTTACATCTTACATCTGTGACAATTATCATTTTAATGGCACCAGCTGCTATGGGTAGCTTCTAATCCCTTTATAAAAGGTGTGCTCACTGCTTGCTTTAAATTGAAATGGAGTTAGAATATTATTGTTAGTTATAGAAGATGCATTTCATTTTTTTAAACTCTGCTATAATTGTGCAGTTTAGCTGTAAAGAGGCTCTTTTTAACTTCTTCCACCAGCTTCCATTAAACGGCAGAATACTCTGCGGAGATCTTGGTGTCTGCACATTAAACTGGCTGATCTGCAGTTGCTCAAGACGTGCTTTGGGGTAGAAGGAGTTTTGTTTGAAGATGCTGGTGATGGAAGTTGTTGAATAAAGCATTTAGTGCAGGTCCACACAAGATTATTAGAAGGTAATTTAAACTCATTTCATTCTTGGCAAAATGCTGTTTTTTTGGGATAATACCATTTATTGAGCACCCAAGTTTTTTTTATCATGCATTTAAAAGTGCACGTTATTACAGGAAAAATGTAAGTTAAGTTTGAAATACTTCTATTAAAGGCTCAATGTACAATAAAAAGAAACAAATATATATATTTATATACACATATAATTGAAGAGTGAAGCAGCCATACCCCGCCTACAGCTACCCCTTTTAGAGCTGATTCGCTATAGCGCTGTTTTTCCCTGCCAAATCTCTTTTAACGCTCTGATTTCCTATAGCATTGCCCGTTATAGCGATGTTTTTGCCTGCCGGACCACTTTTAACGCTCTGATTTCCTATAGCATAGCCCCCCTATATCGCTTTTTTTGCCTGTCGGACCCCTTTTAACGCTCTGATTTCCTATATCATTGCCGCCTTATAGCGCTGTTTTTGCTTGCCAGATCCCTTTTAACGCTCTGATTTCCTATAGCATAGCCCCCCTATAGCGCTGTATTTGCCTGACGGACCCCTTTGAACGCTCTGATTTCCTATAGCATTGCCCCCTATAGCGCTGTTTTTGCCTGCCAGATCCCTTTTAACGCTCTGATTTCCTATAGCATTGCCCCCTATAGCGCTGTTTTTCCCTGCCGGACCCCTTTGAACGATCAAATTTGCTATAAGAAAACAGAATGAGCCAGAAGTTTCAATAATTTAAAGTTTATATTTCTGCTAATGTTGTTAGTGTTATGTTTGCTGTTCCTTTGAAGTTCATATAAAACTGAAAAAGTTAAAATTTCGATTGAAATTGTGTGTTTTTACATAAGTTCCCCGATCCCTATCTTCCCCGTCTAGATAAGTTTCGCTTAGCACGCCTATTGCCTGGAGCCTGTCTACAGCGTTAAATGAGGTATTCCTGTATATATATATATATATATATATATATATATATATATATATATATATATATATATATATATAATTAATGAGTATTGCTGTATAATATGATACCTTTTGCATTGAACAAACATCTTATTTATAATGACGAGCTTTCAAGAGGTTCAACCTCTCTTTCTCAAGTCTGAAGCAATACTAACATGAGATGAAACCCTCAGTTTGAATAAAAACAGTGATGCAGAGAGAGTGGAGACAGCATCTGACATCATCAGGTAAATACATATAGGGGGATTCAACAGAACATAGTATAGAAAAACATATATACACATACTATATACACCAATATATACATGAAAAACAGAGCACTGTAGTCCACAGTGATATCCATATACACATACATATATATGTGGGTTTGATCATTTTAAGTCTGACGAAGAGCATTAATACAGACAAAAGTTATTAAGCCTGTTTTAAATTTTAACCATTTTTTTAATTCTTTTCTTGACCCTGGAGATATCCACGATACATTGTGTGTGTGAAAGAGGCATTTACTGTTCGGAGAGCTGTGGTTGCATCTACTGATGAAGGCAGTCTGCTTCTGGGCCAGTGGAAGGGGTGTAGTGTCAATGTAAATCTGATCCAGTGATCTAACAAAGGCATCTGGCCTCTGTCTGTTCTTTTCTCCCTCTCCTTCCACTTATAGATAAAAACACACACCATTGACCCAGCTCTCAGAAAGTCATAACATTGATTATTTTAGTCATAAAGTCTTCAAACATCCTGTTTATAACTTACACAGCTGCTAATGTTGTTAGTTTCTTACATATTTCACTAACAAGAGCCTCCCTCTTTCTTTCTGTACTCTCTTATAAAAGATGCCATCTTGTACAGCTGCAACCTAAGGCTATGCCCTTGGGAAGGGCTTCACACTACAACAGGAAGAAAAGGAGGAGGTGTCACTAAAGGAGAACGTGTTATTCTAGGGGCTTCTTAGATGAATGTGAAGTGCAAAGTGACAACTACATTGAGGAAGACACAATAATTAAGTAACCTCGTTAAAATATTTATATCAAAAATTACCTTTGAAGAGCCTGTCCTCAGTCCTATCATATAATTGATGACACAGAAACATAAACTCCAAAACCTGCTCCTGCAGACTTGTAAATGTTGATCTCATACATGTAACCTTCACCAAAGTATCGTGGAAGTCTCGATGGATCAGTAGAAACATCAACTTTATTTATTTTTTCATTAAAAACTTGTATTATGGCATTTTCTCCACAATCCTGCAATTTCATGTCCAGTGCACTCTGATTGACCTTCACAAATCAAACATTTCTCATCAGAATGATGCTAATTTTAGATTAAAAAACAACACACCCTGCATTCATATATTGCCTTCTAAGAGCTTCCCGTGGATTGTATAGCACCATGTTACTTGATAGACATGAAGGCCCTCATTCTATTATCGGCCGTAGGAGAAGGACCGGCCCGCAAGCTATTTGCCTAATCTATTCCCTTCCGGCCGGGGACTCCGGCAGGCTTGCGGCCGGCGCCTTGTTATCCCTTGCGGCTGCACGCGCCGGAGGAAAGCCTTTGATCTTAAACGGCTGCAAGAGTTTCGGCCGCAAGAAAATCCTGGTTGCTAATTAATTGCTCCGGGAACCCTCTCTGCAAGGCTAAAACCGAGCCGCAGCTTACTTGCAGCAAAAAGGTCCCGCAGGCACAGAAATAAGCACATAATAAAGCCGAAATAAAGCCATCCTGCGCTCTGAGGAGACTATAAAGTGATTGTAGGTGTTAGCAAAAATAGCACAACATTCCTCTACACTCAAATCCGTAAATAATTTTTTTTTAATTTATGTCACATATCCGTGGAAAAAGTCCAGAGGGCTTGGAGCACCTCAGACCCGCCCACGCTGCGGCCAGAAAATAAACAGTTAATGTAAACTCGGATTTGGGCTGATGTGCAAGCTTGAGAGGGGGTTGCTATTAATCCTCATGTCCCCCAATATGATCGCTAGCATTTACAGAGCTTTACAGTGCCGTCTTGAATTTATTTTTGCGTTTAAAGATTTCGGAGCTTACGGTCGGTTGCAAGATATACGGCCGGCCGTAAGGGGAGATCCTTGCGGGGCCGTATAATTGAATTCCAAGATAACGGAACCCCCGCAAGGAATCGCAGCCTTGCGGCCGTTTTACGGCCGATAATAGAATGAGGCCCTAAGTGATTCAAAATCCAGTTTTGCAATGAATTGAAAAGTATATAGCAAAGTTGTTTATACTGCTATGGACTAAAGCATAAGAGCACGTTAGCAACCTTTGGTCTTAGGCAATTTTGGTAAATGACCAGAGCTGCAGAGTATGAGATGATAGCGTTTGGATGAAATGGAATTATAATATTGGGTATTTGATGAGATTGGGGTCTAATGAAGGTGAATTGAAGAGATCAGGGCTAGGAAATAAGTGATGGATATAACGGCAGAGGGCATGTGATGGAATTAATGAGATAGTGGAAAAGGTTACAGTTTGGGGGATTTTTTTTATTTTATTATTATGATTGAAAACTAGCAAACTTACATTATAAAGTATTTGGGTGTGATACAGGATGGTGATAGATGTGTTGTACTTAAATTTGAAGATGATGCATTTTTACTGATTTATTGAGTCAGAAGGATAATCTAGTAGAGCGAGGCAGGGAGTTCCATAGAGTGGGAGCAGCACGAGAAAGATCCTGAAAGTAGGAGTGAGAGGAGGATAGAAGTTGGTAGTTCGCAGAGCAAAGATGGAGGGTGGGAGAGTATTTTTTTAGACAAAAGCATAGATATAAGAGGGTGCACTATTGTTTAGGGCCATGACTTCACATTTTATTCTGGAGAAATGGGAAGCCAGTGGAATGACAGACAGAGGAGCTGCAAACACGGCGCAATGAGTATAGTAGATGAGTCAGCGAAGAAATTCGTAATACATTGGAGTGGGGACAGATGGGTCATGGGGATGCCAGCAAGGAGCGAGTAGTAGTCAATGCGGGGTTGTGATGAGAGAATGGATTAGAATTTGAGTTGTGTCTTGTGTAAGATAGTGACATATTTTGGAGATTTGTTTAGGTGGAAATTACATTTTTTTGTTATTGATTGTACGTGAAGAATGAAAGAGGGCAGGGCCCAATAGAACCCCAAGATATATTTTAGGAGTGGATGGACAGACATCCAGAAGGATATGCTAGAGAGGGGACTAAATGAAATATAATGTAGTCATTTGATCAGGGGCGGCCCGTCCATTGGGGCGTCAGGGCAAACGCCCCCCCAAATATTTTCTTCACCCTGCAATAAAAAAAACACAACAATGTATTAGTATAACCCAAAAACAAATAAATATAAGGTGTACATCATCATTTCAAGTCTAAATAGTATTAAAAATGAAGTAAAGTTAGAAAAGGGACACTGTCACTTTAAAATAACCCTTGCGCTACATTAACTAATGCTGTGTATCTATCGCCCCCTGCCTGCACCCTGTGTGATCAAATTACAATAGTTATACACTGTGTACACTAACCTTTAGACTCTTCTCTCTCTTCAATGAGTCCTGGCCTGGCCCCCTGACCGTTAATGCATGCCGCCCACCATCACAGTGACGATATGCATGGGCGGTCATAAATGTATCAATTAATAAATGACAGTCTTCCATCATTGACCAATCAATGATGGAAGGCTGTCCAGTTACTAAGTGATCAATCTAAACCCACCCAGACCGTTAGCCCTGAGCGCCCGCCAGCAAATAGGGCCTCGAGTTTACATTTTGATTGACTGATGCAGTCAATAAAACCACCAGTTCCCTGTCCCTTCCCCCTTTCTGTTTCCTGACCCTGGTCACGCTGAGACTGAGAGACCTCCCTGGCTGAATCTACTCATCTGCTCTGCCTGCCTAACACAGTAAGTCTACACCTGCCTCTGCCTGGCACCTGCCCTGCCCCTGGCCAAACCAAAACCCCTAGTAGCCCCTAATAAAAGTTAGGGGTGACCAGTTACCCCCAGTCCCCCACTATGCCTGCCTAGCCTGCCAGTGCCACCTACCCAGCCACCCACCAACTACCACCGACGACCCCAGCCATCACTCCCATGTGGCCTGTGCCACCCCCGATCAGGCCTGCCCTATGCTAGCCTAGCTATGCCATCATGCCACCACCGGATTACACCGATCACGGGATCGGGGTAGTCGGGTGGTGAGCGGGGTGGCACAGGCCCACATGGGGGTGATCGGATCACCCCCTTGATGAGGCCTGTGCCACCCCTGATGACCTCCATGTTGCCGCCCTATGCCACCCCCGAGGCCCGATCACCACCGGGCCCCCGGCACCACCCCGATGCGGCCTATGCTACCCCGGGTATTCGGGCAGTGAGCGGGGTTGACCAGGCCACATGGGGGTGGATGTTCACCCCCATGAGGCCTGTGCCACCCCTGGTCGTGGCCTATGGGCGACCGATGGGCGCCTGACCGTGACCGACCCCACCCTGGATGAACAAACTACTACCTACCCCCCCCCCCCTATTTTTATTCCATTTTTAGAAGTAACAGGCATGTATATGTGCCTGTCACTTCTAAAGATAAAATAAAAATAAGGGAAGGGGGAAAAAAATACAGTAAAAAGTAAAAACATTATTACAATTAAACAGTAAGCTAACACATTGTTAGTACAGTTAGTAACACATTTTATACAAAAATAAACAGCTTTAAACAAACATTAAAAAAAAAAAAAAAAAAACAACAGCACATACTTACCTGTAAAATTGACCCCTCCAGCGTTGGCCTTCTGTCCTCTCTGGATATAGTAATGAAAAATAAATAATCCATGTTTATTGAAGCCAATGGTCAAATAAAATAATCCATGTTGATTGAAGCCAATGGTCAAAATAAAATAATCCATGTTGATTGAAGCCAATGGTCAAAAATAAAATAATCCATGTTGATTGAAGCCAATGGTCAAAAATAAAATAATCCATGTTGATTGAAGCCAATGATCAAAAATAATCCAATCTTGATTGAAGCCATTGTCCATCCATCCATTCTGGCCCATTGAAAGAGGCCTCCACAAAAAAAAACGACGCTCTAAAAAAAAAAAAAAAAACACACTAAAAGAGCTCCTCCTACAAGGAGCCCCTCCCGCGATTAATTGTTTTTTTCCCACGGTCTGCTATATATACTAATTTTTGAAGGACTCTGATTGGCTGAAATTTTTGATTGACATCGATTTCAACCAATGAGAGTCTTCAAAAAATTAGCAAATCAGCAAGCAGGTATGGAAGCCTGTAAGGGTAAAAAAGGTTAGTGTGAACTTGTTTGACCCTGTATGTATTATACATATTACAGGGCTATTTTATGTGATATACATGTTACAGGATAATATCCTGTAACATGTATAGCCAAAAAATAGCACTGTAATATGTATAACAAATAAAGTGTAATAGAAATGCATGAACAATATAATATACCATGTAATAAAGAACATCAATTAATCAAATAATAAATATCAATTAATATATATTGTTGTATGTATATGTTTATGTATATTTATGTGTAATTTTTTATATATATATATATATATATATATATATATATATATATATATATATATATATATATTTGGATATATATATATATATATATATATATATATATATATATATATATATATAAAAATTAATATCAAAATATCACAATAAATAAATATATATATATATATATATATATATCAATTTGATATATATATATATATATATTTATTTATTGTGATATATTGATATCAATTTTTATATATATATATATATATATATATATATTTATTTATTTATTGTGATATATTGATATCAATATATATATATATATATATATATATATATATATATATATATATATATATATATATATATATATATTTATTGTGATATATTGATATCAATTTTTATATATATATATATATATATATATTTATATATTATTTTTTTTTTTTTTGGGGGGGCCTATATGTTATTTAAGGTTTTTAAGGTACGGTTGGGGCCTATATGGTCCCAATTTGTTATTTAAGGTTTTTAAGGTGCGGTTGGGGCCTATATGGTCAAAATTGGTTATTTAAGGTATTTAAGGTGCGGTTGGGGCCTATATGGTCCCAATTTGTTATTTAAGGTTTTTAAGGTGCGGTTGGGGCCTATATGGTCCCAATTTGTTATTTAAGGTTTTTAAGGTGCGGTTGGGGCCTATATGGTCCCAATTTGTTATTTAAGGTTTTTAAGGGGCGGTTGGGGCCTATATGGTCCCAATTTGTTATTTAAGGTTTTTAAGGTGCGGTTGGGGCCTATATGGTCCCAATTTGTTATTTAAGGTTTTTAAGGTGCGGTTGGGGCCTATATGGTCCCAATTTGTTATTTAAGGTTTTTAAGGTGCGGTTGGGGCCTATATGGTCCCAATTTGTTATTTAAGGTTTTTAAGGGGCGGTTGGGGCCTATATGGTCCCAATTTGTTATTTAAGGTTTTTAAGGTGCGGTTGGGGCCTATATGGTCCCAATTTGTTATTTAAGGTTTTTAAGGTGCGGTTGGGGCCTATATGGTCCCAATTTGTTATTTAAGGTTTTTAAGGTGCGGTTGGGGCCTATATGGTCCCAATTTGTTATTTAAGGTTTTTAAGGTGCGGTTGGGGCCTATATGGTCAAAATTGGTTATTTAAGGTTTTTAAGGTGCGGTTGGTTGGTCCACTTGGTCTTTTAAGGTTTTGAAAGTATGGTTTTGTTCTTGAATGGTCTGATTGATTTGCTTGTTTTCTTTCAACCCCAGGTGCAAACCCTATGTGGCTGCAGATTTGTTTCTACTCATTGGTCAACTTAATGAACATGAATACCCTGAGAAGAAGAGCCGACTAATGGTAGGTGTCACTCCTTTAATTTTTCTGTTAATACGTATAGGTGCAATTATGATATTGCTGTAGTCTTGTCACATGAGTTTTTTCAATCTATATTGTATACCAATGAATTTAACACATTGTTACTTTACTTCTTGACATTTCTGCATTGCAGATCATGTATTTCAATGGGCTTCACAAGCATAAGGTCATTGGGCGGGGCTTATAAAGGTCATTATGACGTCAGGGGGAGGAGTTATAAAAATGGGTGTGGTTTGAAAAAGGGGGAGTGGCTATGTTTCGGCCTGTCGCCCCTCCAACTTGAAAAGTCACCAGCCGCCACTGCATTTGATGGAATGCCAATGCAATGTTGGTGATGATATAAGCGGGACATCTTAGATATCTGTGTGCAGGATAAAGTATCAATCAAAACACACAATGTAGTAGTTCATAATCATACAAGAAAAAAGTATCTAAATGTTAGAATGAATTACCAGCCCTCAGTACCTTAAAATGCACTCCACACATTCTGAAAGGCTGTCTACCTCTGATGCAAACCGTACACTGGCCCTTTAAAGGGACATGCCACCTTACAGAACTGAATGCAACATGTGATTATTGAAATATACTTTATAGCTTTTATTCCTTTTTCCTGATTTAAGCGATTGTTTACCGGAAAAATTGGATAAGTATATTATTAGATAATCCCATACATTTCCATTGCTTGGTATGATTGATTAAAATGTATCCTATAGTCTAGTATTTTTGACAATGTAATCTTTTGCTGAACTAAACTTAATAAAAAGTAAAATGTTTTAGAAACTAAAAAAAAAACTATATATTTTTATTTTAAAGTACATTTATTTACTGTGGGCTTCCATTGCTTGTTTAATCTGCTTTGCCAGCAGGGTGTGTCCTTGAGATTTCCATTAGTGCTATTGAAACAATGACATTTTAATTCGCTGGACTCCATTATAGCAGATGAACACTTCTACACTGTACTCTTGGTCTCGTCTCCCTTAGGGAAGTAGATCATCAAAAATAAAAATGGCAGTTCCAACTAATAATTTTCTATGTACTTCTATGATTTTCTATAAACACTGTCCATTATCAATTATAGATCTTCAAAAGAGAATATTGTAAGTGTTTAAATTACTTCAATTCATAGAATTAATATATAGGAATAAATCAATACAAATAGATTTTCATTACAATCCTGATGATTGTTCCTCCCACTGATGATCATTCAGAGGAGTTTGTCCACACCGGTTTCCGTTTTTGAGTGAAGGCCTCAATCCCTTCTTTCCCATCTTCCAGTCCCAGATTTTGTACCATGACCTGTGATGTCAGCTTGTACGCATCTTCGAGACCTTGCGTCATCTGCCTGTAAAAAGTGGCTTTACCCAGGGCAACTACTGAGTGGCTCGCTTGGCAAATCTTGTGCGCAATCTTCATTGTTTCCGTTTCCAGATGTTCCTCTGGTACCACCCTGCTGACGAGACCATGGAGCAATGCATCATGGGCTGAGATTGGCTCGCCAGTGAATAGCATTTCTAGGGCAACCTGCCAAGTCAAAAATAAATAGGATTAAACTGGTTGTATTCTGGACCACTACCATTATAATCAGTCGGTGATCAGTTGAAAAGTGGCAATAAACTGGAACATCTCTCTGTGCTGCCTGTTCTAAAACCAGCAAGATCATATGGCTCTACATATTAAAGAGACATGAGTGGTACCTATCTTTATATTAAAATAATCTAAGTATTTGCATATTTGAAGATCAAATTATTAAAAGCTATTTTAACTCATTGAAACCTTCCTGAAGGACCTAAAGGACATATTTCAGATATTAAAATAGTAAGAAAAATCAGTCTATGTGGGGATTTGAACTCAGAACCTTCACCCCAACAGACTGCAGCCTTAACTACTGTGCGATCTGATCTAGTGCTACACTGGCTGCTAGAATATAATCAAGTAGTTACAAATAACTTAGCCACTGCCATATTCTAATTAATATTCATGATATCCTGTGTCGAGCTCATTACTCATTCAGGCAGAGGCAGCACACTGAAATAGCCTGACTTCTATCAGCCATAACTTTATGAATTCAGCATCAATTTTAAAAAGGAAAACATGTTTATCACATTCTTTTTCAATGGTGCAGTGCACATATGGGGACTTTTGTGGTCCTTTGAGGTTTAAGCTGTGCTGGGGGGCACTGTTGCCTCTTGTGTGAATGCCCATGGTGATATCAAGGGTACTATAATATAATCACTGGTTGATGCTTCCAGTCTTGTTTATTATGTTCACTTGTCTTGCATACAATTAGACATTGTGTGGGTACAATCTTTGTTTTTATTTGTAACTATGGATATTTGCAACTATGGATATTTTATTTGTAACTATGGATAAAGAAAAATGATAAAATAATGTCAGCATACTGTACATTTATGTACACAATAACTCAGGTGGTGCAACATGTCATTAGCTGTATCGTCTTACAACACTATCACTGGACTTTCTTAAACGTGTCAAATGCTGCTTTTTTCATAAATTAGTAAAGTAATATTTCCAGACTTCAGATCAATCATATTTTCAAATAAAAAATAACCAATCTTTTCAAATGTTAAAACACCATAGAAAACCTGAGTCTATATTTCTATGTCATAAAAAAATAAGAAAAATACACATCATAGCCAAAATGTATTATTGGTACAAGCGCACCTTTCTTGGAACTGCTCTTCCTAAGGCCACAGCCGGTGTGGAGCAGAATAGACCAACATTGACTCCTGGTGTAGCAAACCTGGACTTATCAGAGGCCACAGCTATATCACAGCTGGCAACAAGCTGGCACCCAGCCGCAGTGGCCAGACCGTTGACCTGAGCTATAACAGGCACAGGGATGCTTTGGATGGAGGTCATCAGCTGGAAATAAAATTCACATTTACCAAGCAGCATGTATGGACCTAGAAACAAAGATTTAACAGCAAATCTGCACTATAATGCTCAGCTGTGCTTCCCAAGTATCTATCTAACTGCTTGGCTTAAAGGCCCAGTGTAAAGTTAAATCTAATTTTTGCTTTTTCTTTAACAACACTAAAAATACATATGTAAAGAAAGGTTTTAGCAATCAAGAATCATTTTAAAATACATACTTTCTCTCAATCATGGCCGCTGCTACCCTCCTCCCCTGCCTCCTGATTTGTCATAAGGACAATCATAATCAACTCAAATTAGATTAATTATGCAAGCCAGATAACACTGAGCATGCTCTGTAGGAGAAGGCGGTTATGGCTGCAATCCTATAACCCTGCCTCTCCAAAGAAAGCCTGCTTCAGATAATCTGGCCTGCATAATTAATCTGATCTGTGTTGATTGTGATTGTTATCTGTACAACAGTATGTAGACAATGAGTGAGGCAGGGGAGGAGGGGAGGAGGGCAGGAGCGGCAACGATTGAGGACAAATTTGTGTTTTAATTATTTTTGCTTGAAAAAAACTCTCTTTGCTGCTGTTTGCACATGTATTTTTAGTTACTTAATGGTGAACTAAAAAATAGATTTTTATGGGTATTTTTAATAAATGGGACCAATTCTGTTTTACTTTAAATTAGGACAAAGTGTAATAGCTTGTTCTAAGACTCTTGTATCATTAGAGGGAAATGATCAGTCTGCCAAAAGGACATTATTTGTTTATCCACATAAACAGACAATGCTCCATGCACTGCATAATTTAATATAATAATTAATAAATTAAATGCTGCATTTATTTTTATTTTCTAAAATAATGTTGTCCATTGCCCAGGTATGTTCGTCAAAAACACATATTGTAAATGCTGGGCTTTAACCCTTCTCTAGATCTGTAGTTGTCACCATTTTTTATCTGGAAACCAGCTGGTTATATTCCAATGTTCATGGGGACTACCTTCCAGATTCAGAACAGGGTGATCATTAGCTTTGTACGGATTTGAATAGAGTGCATTCTAATTGGGGATTAGTTCCTCAATAATCAGACTATTACAGTAATTAATGTTAATGGTATGTTTAAAGTGATAGGTTCTCCTCATCCCTCTTTATTCTTGAGGACCAGCAGAGAAAGTCTTAAGAACCAGCTGTTGAGAACCACTGCCCTAGATAACTGACTAGCTTTAGACTGTAGTTACATATAAAGGTCAGATATGGCCGATGGATTCACTTCACCTTGGCACATGTGTTAAACACTTCTGCGTGATAGTCTTTGCCTTGTGCTGGGGTCAGTTCCTTTAGGTTGTGTCCTGATGAAAACACAGGTCCTGAGGCTGAATGGGAAACATTAAATATACAAACATAAATAGCATCAGAATATTACTGAAAATGAGATGTCACTAAAAAGTATATTGTAAAGTTGTTTATCTTACTATAGGAGTTTAAACTTTAGCTTTTCCATTGAAAGGGTTAATATATTTTTAGAACACCAAGTTCGAAACACAGATTTAATGGCAGATAAGAACCAAATGGGCCCATCTATTCTGCCAATTCTATCTAAAAGTTGGACTTAAAGCCTCAGGATGGCCTAATGCTTCTCCCAGGTATTCTGAAATTCCTTAAAGGGATATAGGAGGTTTCTGGATTTTACTAGGTATATAATATTCCGGTGCATCTATTTATTTTATGTACTTTATTTTATTAAGAAGGGCTTATAAATTCTGTTTTACTGCCTAAAATCAAACAAATAGTCCCTGCCCACTGCAGCATATGCAGACACAGACACTGCTGTACTTGCTATGGAGTGTCTCATACTAACCATTTAGTGACCATCTCTCAGCAACATTATGTAACATGCTGCTGATACATGGTCCCTGATAGGCTAGGACACCACACTGCACATCCAACCATACAGAGTCTGTGACTGCGTACACCGCAGTGGGCATACATATGTTTTTGTTTTTAGCTTTATAAGCACTTCTTAATAAACTAAAGTACATAAAAGCAAAAAGATACAAAGGCATATTATATTCCTTGTCAAATCCAGAAACCTTCCATGTCCTTTAACCACTTCCACTGAAAGGCTGTTCCATTTATCTACTTCCATCTTGTTCTTATATTCCTCTATTTCTGGAAGACACTTCTCACCATATTAATGTCCTCTTGGAGATATACAGCCTTATTAAATTGCGATTCGGTAAATTTTAAAAGGGCTCTATTTAAGCACACAGCATATTTTATTTACAGAAGTGTTTAGTTAGTGAAGACCTTGCTTTTGGATAGAAGTTCACTAACTAAAAACTTCTGTAAAAAAAATATGCTATGTGCTTAAATAGAGCCCTTTTAAATTTACCGAATCGCAATTTAATAAGGCTGATAGTGTCCAGTAGGGCATTAATATCTCTCTTTTTCTACTACTAATTCCTCATTGAGACCACACAAGGACACCACTTAGGAATACCTGCTATCACAATAACTCTTAGACTGCTGTCATTGACCTCATGCAGGATGTCTCGTTGGAGGGATTGGATCATGGAGAGCGAGAGAGCGTTCCTCTTTTCCGGATTATTCAATATTATCCTCCTGTAAATGCCAATAAATAAATCATTACACACTAAACTATATTATATATATATATATACACACACAAGGAAACAATATATATATTTAGTAATAAAAATATATTAAGCATTATTACAGGACATCACATGAGATATAGATAAATAAACTGTACCCTAATAAGAGATAAACGAGAAATTACATGGAGTGTAAAAGAAAAGGAAGTAGAATAGAGAGTGTTACAGGACAACTCTAACGTCGTCACAAGAGCTAGATGTCTAATTCTTTTTTTGCAGTTGTTTCCGACTCTCTGTGACCATATGGGCTGTAACACACCATGCACATCTTTATGTACATGGTCATGCTGATCCACTTGTATTCATGGCAGAGATACTGGAGTGGGTTGACAGTTCCTTCACTAGTGGGCCACAGCCTACAGCGCCTGGTATTTGTAGGTGGTCTCCCAAGTACTGACTAGACCCAACCCTGCTTAGGTTCATGGTGGTGGAATCAAATCCAGGTCGCAGCGGTGAAAGCACCAAATCCGAACCACTGGACCACCAGGGAACGCTAATGTTTAATTAGACATTAACAATTAATACAATTCCTTTTCAATCATTTAAAAAAACAATATCCAATATTAAATTTACTTTTCAGATCAGATCCTCAGTTAATGCCTCTGTTCTCTACCACTTATAAACTTAAGCTTATATCAACACAGTGCTCTTCTTTAAGTGAGAACGTGTTAAAGTGATTGACAACAAAGCAAATAATGATTGTCAAGTCTCAAGTTGGGCTCTATCTAATCAGATAGACTTTTCTTAAAGCTATCACTCCCAAGGATATTAACATGCAGACCCGTCAACAATATAAATGCAGAAGAATAGTTCCATGTTTAGATTAATGAATAGGAATGGTATTATTGGTCAGGGCATTACTTTTTCTATGTATCTGCAACTTGTTTTTGAAAATATTTGTGCTTACTACAATTAATTCTTAGAGTGATGTGAGAATAGAAAAATGAAGAATAGGAGGATACAGGGGAAGAAGAGACTGGAAAAAGATTAGAGGAGTGAGAATATCCAGATTACTCCCATACTAGATTAATATTTTACAATGTGTTTATATTCTGATCAAACCCTTTATTGCTTGTGAAGAAATACTAGTGACCTTGCGTAGTATTTGTGTGTAACCTGATGTCTATTCAATAAGTGGCGGATCTGGAGGGCGCCTGTGCAAAATCACTTTGATGCCCCCTTTGCATTTTCTCTATATAAGGGAGATAGATGCCTGTAGGGCTCATTAAGAAAGCAAAAATAGATGTAGGTGGTTAAATCATCCCCGGGATGATTAGATCGTCTTTCTATAAAAATAATAAGCAAATTAATTGACACCGTCTTTACTCCAAGGAACACAGCGCCACATCATTGTTGTGGGCCCCGGTGCTTTGCACCTGCTTCACCAGCACTAGCTTTGCCACTGTATTCAATCTCATGATACTCTGCAGTCTTATTAACCACAGACACTTTCTTCTGCCTTACATCATCGTTCTTAGTTGACTCTCCCATCTCTATGTCCACACTCTCAAGCACTCTTCCCACACAGGTTATTTGTCTCTCTCCTGAGATTTTTTCATCTGCAGTCTCTCTCTCTCTGTCTTCTGACCACTGTCTCCAAAGCCCAGTCTACTCTTTTCAATCTCCTACCGATTCTTCACACATTCTCGTGGCCAATCTCCCCTTCTCTCCTGCACATCCCCTCTCTACTGAACAGTCTCTATGTTCTCTCCTACACAGTCTCTAACTCTCCAATATAATGCCTTTTCTTCTGCAGTGTCTCTTTCTTTTGCACAGTCTCTCTCTTTCATATAGCCGGTCTACTGCAGTGACTCCTCTTATAATCCCCAGTCTTCCTCACTCTATCATTCTCATTCCTGCCCAGTCTCTCGCACTCTTTGTCCTTCTCAGTCTCAAAGTCACTCTCTGTTGCAGTTTCTCTCCTGTGCAGTCTCCTCTCTATCATAACCAGTCTTTCTGGCCCATCTTCCCTCTATCTTATCCAATCTATCTTACCACTGTCCTTTGCCCTATCAGTCTCTCATGCCCTTCTCTCCTGTGTCCTATCCAGTGTCACTTTCCCCTCTCCCACCCCCCCTCCAGTCTCTCTTTTGCCCCCCTCCAGTCTCTCCCTCTTGCCCCTCTCCAGCTTCTCCCCTCTTGCCACTCTCCAGCTTCTCCCCTCTTGCCCCTCTCCAGCTTCTCCCCTCTTGCCCCTCTCCAGCTTCTCCCCTCTTGTCCCTCTCCAGCTTCTCCCCTCTTGTCCGTCTCCAGCTTCTCCCCTCTTGTCCCTCTCCAGCTTCTCCCTCCTCCTCTCTCTCTGCTGGCCCTCTCTCCAGTCTCTTTTGCCCCTCTCCTCTCTCTGTTGGCCCCCTCTCCAGTCTCTCCCTCTCGCCCTTCACCAGTCTCTCTCTTGCTCCTCTCCCCTACCCCTCACCAGTCTCCCTCTTTTGCTCCTCTCCCCTGCCCCTCACCAGTCTCCCTCTTTTGCTCCTCTCCCCTGCCCCTCGCCAGTCTCTTTCTTGCTCCTCTACCCTGCCCCTCATCAGTCTCTCTCTTGCTCCTCTCCCCTGGCCCTCACCAGTCTCCCTGTTTTGCCCCTCACCAGTCTCCCTCTTTTGCTCCTCTCCCCTGCCCCTCACCAGTCTCCCTCTTCTGCTCCTCTCCCCTGCCCCTCACCAGTCTCTCTCTTTTGCTCCTCTCCCCTGCCCCTCGCCAGTCTCTCCCCTGACCCTCTCCAGTCTCTCTCTTGCTCCTCTCCCCTGCCCCTCCCCAGTCTCTCTCTTGAGATCCTCTCCCCTGCCCCTCACCAGTCTCTCTCTTTTGCTCCTCTCCCCTGCCCCTCGCCAGTCTCTCCCCTGACCCTCTCCAGTCTCTCTCTTGCTCCTCTCCCCTGCCCCTCCCCAGTCTCTCTCTTGAGATCCTCTCCCCTGCCCCTCACCAGTCTCTCTCTTGTGCTCCTCTCCCCTGCCCCTCTCCAGTCTCCCTGGCCCCTCACCAATCTTTCTAGCCCCTCACCAGTCTCTTTCTTGCTCCTCTCTCTTGCCCCTCGCCAGTCCCTTTCTTGCTCCTCTCACCAGTCTCTCTCTTTTGCTCCTCTTCCCTGCCCCTCTCCAGTCTCTCTTGCACCTTGCCAGTCTCTCTCTTGCTCCTCTCTCCTCACCAATCTCTCTCTTGCTCCTCTCCCCTGTCCCTCTCCAGTCTCTCTCTTGCTCCTCTCCCCTGACCCTCTCCAGTTTCTCTCTTGCCCCGCCAGTCTTTCTTGCGTCGCTCTCCTGCCACTCTCCAGTCTCCCTCTTGACCCCGCCAGTCTTCCTTGCTCCTCTCTCCTGCCCCTCATCAGTCTCCCTCTTGCCCCCGCCAGTCTTCCTTGCTCCTCTTTCCTGCCCCTCACCAGTCTCCCTCTTGCCCCCGCCAGTCTTCCTTGCTCCTCTCTCCTGCCCCTCACCAGTCTCCCTCTTGCCCCCGCCAGTCTTCCTTGCTCCTCTCTCCTGCCCCTCACCAGTCTCCCTCTTGCCCCCGCCAGTCTTCCTTGCTCCTCTCTCCTGCCCCTCACCAGTCTCCCTCTTGCCCCTTTCTCCAGTTTCTCTCCCACCCCTCGCCAGTCTCTTCTTGCTCCTCTCCCCTGCCCCTAACCAGTCTCTCTTTCTTGCTCCTCTCCCCTGCCCTTTCACCAGTTTCCCTCTTGCCCCTTTCTCCAGTGTCTCTCTTGCACCTCGCCAGTGTCTTTCTTGCTCCTCTCCCCTGCCACTAACCAGTATCTCTTTCTTGCTCCTCTCTCCTGCCCCTCTCCAGTCTCTCTCTTGCTCCTCCGCCTGCCCCTCCCCAGTCTCTCTCTTGCTCCTCTCCCCTGCCCCTCTCCAGTCTCTCTCTTGCTCCTCTCCCCTGCCCCTCTCCAGTCTCTCTCTTGCTCCTTTCCCCTGCCCCTCTCCAGTCTCTCTTGCTCCTCTCCCCTGCCCCTCTCCAGTCTCTCTTGCTCCTCTCCCCTGCCCCTCTCCAGTCTCTTTATTGCCCCTCGCCAGTCTCTCTCTTTTGCTCCTCTCCACTGCCCCTCTCTAGTCTCTCTTGCCCCCTCCAGTCTCTCTCTTACCCCTCACCTCTTGTTCCTCTCCCCTGCCCCTTGCGTCTCTCTCTTGCTCCTCTCCCCTGCCCCTCTCGTCTCTCTTGCTCCTCTCCCCTGCCCCTCACCAGTCTCTCTCTTGCTCCTCTCCCCTGCCCCTCTCCAGTCTCTCTCTTGCCCCTCACCTCTTGCTCCTCTCCACTGCCCCTCTCGTCTCTCTTGCCCCTTTACCAGTCTCTCTCTTTTGCTCCTCTCCCCTGGCCCTCACCAGTCTCCCTGTTTTGCCCCTCACCAGTCTCCCTCTTTTGCTCCTCTCCCCTGCCCCTCACCAGTCTCCCTCTTCTGCTCCTCTCCCCTGCCCCTCACCAGTCTCTCTCTTTTGCTCCTCTCCCCTGCCCCTCGCCAGTCTCTCCCCTGACCCTCTCCAGTCTCTCTCTTGCTCCTCTCCCCTGCCCCTCCCCAGTCTCTCTCTTGAGATCCTCTCCCCTGCCCCTCACCAGTCTCTCTCTTGTGCTCCTCTCCCCTGCCCCTCTCAAGTCTCCCTGCCCCCTCACCAATCTTTCTAGCCCCTCACCAGTCTCTTTCTTGCTCCTCTCTCTTGCCCCTCGCCAGTCCCTTTCTTGCTCCTCTCACCAGTCTCTCTCTTTTGCTCCTCTTCCCTGCCCCTCTCCAGTCTCTCTTGCACCTTGCCAGTCTCTCTCTTGCTCCTCTCTCCTCACCAATCTCTCTCTTGCTCCTCTAACCTGCCCCTCTCCAGTCTCTCTCTTGCCCCTCTCCAGTCTCTCTCTTGCCCCTCTCCAGTCTCTCTCTTGCCCCTCCCCAGTCTCTCTCTTGCCCCTCACCTGCCCCTCTCGAGTCTCTCTCTTGCTCCTCTCTCCTTCCCCTCTCCAGTCTCTCTTGCCCCTTCCCAGTCTCTCTCTTGCCCCTCTCCAGTCTCTCTCTTGCCCCTCTCCAGTCTCTCTCTTGCTCCTCCGCCTGCCCCTCCCCAGTCTCTCTCTTGCTCCTCTCCCCTGCCCCTCTCCAGTCTCTCTCTTGCTCCTCTCCCCTGCCCCTCTCCAGTCTCTCTCTTGCTCCTTTCCCCTGCCCCTCTCCAGTCTCTCTTGCTCCTCTCCCCTGCCCCTCTCCAGTCTCTCTTGCTCCTCTCCCCTGCCCCTCTCCAGTCTCTTTATTGCCCCTCGCCAGTCTCTCTCTTTTGCTCCTCTCCACTGCCCCTCTCTAGTCTCTCTTGCCCCCTCCAGTCTCTCTCTTACCCCTCACCTCTTGTTCCTCTCCCCTGCCCCTTGCTCCTCTCCCCTGCCCCTCACCAGTCTCTCTCTTGCTCCTCTCCCCTGCCCCTCTCCAGTCTCTCTCTTGCTCCTCTCCCCTGCCCCTCTCGTCTCTCTGGCCCCTCGCCAGTCTCTCTCTTGCTCCTCTCCCCTGCCCCTCTCCAGTCTCTCTCTTGCCCCTCACATCTTGCTCCTCTCCTCTGCCCCTCGCCAGTCTCTCTCTCTTGCTCCTCTCCTCTGCCCCTCGCCAGTCTCTCTCTCTTGCTCCTCTCCCCTGCCCCTCTACAGTCTCTCTCTTGCTCCTCTAACCTGCCCCTCTCCAGTCTCTCTCTTGCCCCTCTCTAGTCTCTCTCTTGCCCCTCTCCAGTCTCTCTCTTGCCCCTCCCCAGTCTCTCTCTTGCCCCTCCCCAGTCTCTCTCTTGCCCCTCACCTGCCCCTCTCGAGTCTCTCTCTTGCTCCTCTCTCCTTCCCCTCTCCAGTCTCTCTTGCCCCTCCCCAGTCTCTCTCTTGCCCCTCTCCAGTCTCTCTCTTGCCCCTCTCCAGTCTCTCTCTTGCCCCTCTCCAGTCTCTCTCTTGCCCCTCTCCAGTCTCTCTCTTGCCCCTCTCCAGTCTCTCTCTTGCCCCTCTCCAGTTTCTCTCTTGCCCCTCTCCAGTCTCTCTCTTGCCCATCTCCAGTCTCTCTCTTGCCCATCTCCAGTCTCTCTCTTTTGCTCCTCTCCCCTTGCCCCTCTCGTCTCTCTGGCCCCTCGCCAGTCTCTCTCTTGCTCCTCTCCCCTGCCCCTCTCCAGTCTCTCTCTTGCTCCTCCCCTCTGCCCCTCGCCAGTCTCTCTCTCTTGCTCCTCTCCCCTGCCCCTCTCCAGTCTCTCTCTTGCTCCTCTAACCTGCCCCTCTCCAGTCTCTCTCTTGCCCCTCTCCAGTCTCTCTCTTGCCCCTCCCCAGTCTCTCTCTTGCCCCTCCCCAGTCTCTCTCTTGCCCCTCTCGAGTCTTTCTCTTGCTCCTCTCTCCTTCCCCTCTCCAGTCTCTCTTGCCCCTCCCCAGTCTCTCTCTTGCCCCTCTCCAGTCTCTCTCTTGCCCCTCTCCAGTCTCTCTCTTGCCCATCTCCAGTCTCTCTCTTGCCCCTCTCCAGTCTCTCTCTTGCCCATCTCCAGTCTCTCTCTTGCCCATCTCCAGTCTCTTTCTCTTGCTCCTCTCCCCTGCCCCTCTCGAGTCTCTCTCTTGCTCCTCTCTCCTTCCCCTCTCCAGTCTCTCTCTTGCCCCTCTCCAGTCTCTCTCTCTTGCCCCTCTCCAGTCTCTCTCTTGCTTCTCTCCCCTGCCCCTCTCGAGTCTCTCTCTTGCTCCTCTCTCCTTCCCCTCTCCAGTCTCTCTCTTGCCCCTCTCCAGTCTCTCTCTCTTGCCCCTCTCCAGTCTCTCTCTCTTGCCCCTCTCCAGTCTCTCTCTCTTGCCCCTCTCCAGTCTCTCTCTCTTGCCCCTCTCCAGTCTCACTCTCTTGCCCCTCTACAGTCTCTCTCTCTTGCCCCTCTCCAGTCTCTCTCTCTTGCCCCTCTCCAGTCTCTCTCTCTTGCCCCTCTCCAGTCTCTCTCTTGCTCCTCTCCCCTGCCCCTCTCGAGTCTCTCTCTTGCTCCTCTCTCCTTCCCCTCTCCAGTCTCTCTCTTGCCCCTCTCCAGTCTCTCTCTCTTGCCCCTCTCCAGTCTCTCTCTCTTGCCCCTCTCCAGTCTCTCTCTCTTGCCCCTCTCCAGTCTCTCTCTCTTGCCCCTCTCCAGTCTCTCTCTCTTGCCCCTCTCCAGTCTCTCTCTCTTGCCCCTCTCCAGTCTCTCTCTTGCCCCTCTCCAGTCTCTCTCTTGCTCCTCTCCCCTGCCCTTCTCGAGTCTCTCTCTTGCTCCTCTCTCCTTCCCCTCTCCAGTCTCTCTCTTGCCCCTCTCCAGTCTCTCTCTTGCCCCTCTCCAGTCTCTCTCTTGCCCCTCTCCAGTCTCTCTCTTGCACCTCTCCAGTCTCTCTCTTGCACCTCTCCAGTCTCTCTCTTGCACCTCTCCAGTCTCTCTCTTGCACCTCTCCCCTGCCCCTCTCGAGTCTCTCTCTTGCTCCTCTCTCCTTCCCCTCTCCAGTCTCTCTCTCTTGCCCCTCTATAGTCTCTCTCTTGCCCCTCTCCAGTCTCTCTCTTGCCCCTCTCCAGTCTCTCTCTTGCCCCTCTCCAGTCTCTCTCTTGCCCCTCTCCAGTCTCTCTCTTGCCCCTCTCCAGTCTCTCTCTTGCCCCTCTCCAGTCTCTCTCTTGCCCCTCTCCAGTCTCTCTCTTGCTCCTCTCCTGCCCCTCTCCAGTCTCTCTCTTGCCCCTCTCCAGTCTCTCTCTTGCCCCTCTCCAGTCTCTCTCTTGCCCCTCTCCAGTCTCTCTCTTGCCCCTCTCCAGTCTCTCTCTTGCCCCTCTATAGTATCTCTCTTGCCCCTCTCCAGTCTCTCTCTCTTGCCCCTCTCCAGTCTCTCTCTCTTGCCCCTCTCCAGTCTCTCTCTCTTGCCCCTCTCCAGTCTCTCTCTTGCCCCTCTCCAGTCTCTCTCTCTTGCCCCTCTCCAGTCTCTCTCTTGCCCCTCTTCAGTCTCTCTCTTGCTCCTCTCCCCTGCCCCTCTCGAGTCTCTCTCTTGCTCCTCTCTCCTTCCCCTCTCCAGTCTCTCTCTTGCCCCTCTTCAGTCTCTCTCTTGCTCCTCTCCCCTGCCCCTCTCGAGTCTCTCTCTTGCTCCTCTCTCTTGCCCCTCTCCAGTCTCTCTCTTGCTCCTCTCTCCTTCCCCTCTCCTTCCCCTCTCCAGTCTCTCTCTTGCTCCTCTCTCCTTCCCCTCTCCAGTCTCTCTCTTGACCCTCTCCAGTCACTCTCTTGCCCCTCACCTGACCTTATCCCATGCTCCTGCACACACACAGTAGGGGCCTTGTGTGCCTGCCCTGTGCTGTACATCCTCCTGTAGAGCAGCCCCCCGGCCCTGCAGGAGCCCCTCAGTGCTAGGACCGCTCTCATAGCACAGGGACAGACCCAGGGCACAACAAACTGTCTGCACAGAGACATCCTGCAAAAACAACAGGACAGACAGGTGAGCAAGAGAGGACGGGAACAGCCCAGGGAGACTGCTGCCACCTAGTGTAGCGGAGACCACACTACACCCTCTCACAGCCTGGTATAGTGGGGCTCCTGACTCACTGAGGGGCATTACCAGTTGAAATGGGACAAGAAGCTATAGCTAACTGGGCTTTAAACATGAGGGTATAATCCTTCTGCTCCTTTATATTCCTCTGAGCCCTCTCCTATCTGTGTATGATGTGTGAGGGAGCCCCAGAATAAATAGGGGGTATATCTATCTATGTATGTATGTATGTATCTATCTATCTTCTATCTATCTATCTATCTATGTATCTTTCTATCTATGTATCTTTCTATCTACCTATCTATCTATATACAGTGGATATAAAAAGTCTACGCACCCCTGTTAAAATGTCAGGTTTCTGTGCTGTAAAAAAATTAGACAAAGATAAATCATTTCAGAACTTTTTCCACCTTTAATGTGACCTATAAACTGTACAACTCAATTGAAAAACAAACTGAAATCTTTTAGGTAGAGGGAAGAAAAAAATATAAAAATAAAAATAATATGGTTGCATAAGTCTGCACACCCTTAAACTAATACTTTGTTGAAGCACCTTTTGGTTTTATTACAGCACTCAGTCTTTTGGGGTATGAGTCTATCAGCATGGCACATTTTGACTTGGCATCTCCTGTGCACAGCCCTCTTCAGATCACCCCACAGATTTTCAATCTGATTCAGGTCTGGGCTCTGGCTGGGCCATTCCAAAACTTTAATCTTCTTCTGGTGAAGCCATTCCTTTGGTGATTTGGATGTATGCTTTGGGTCGGTGTCATGCTGAAAGATGAAGTTCCTCTTCATGTTCAGCTTTCTAGCAGAAGCCTGAAGGTTTTGTGCCAATATTGACTGGTATTTGGAACTGTTCATAATTCCCTCTATCTTAACTAAGGCCCCAGTTCCAGCTGAAGAAAAACAGCCCCAAAGCATGATGCTGCCACCACCATGCTTCACTGTGGGTATGGTGTTCTTTTGGTGATGTGCAGTGTTGTTTTTGCACCAAACATATCTTTTGGAATTATGGCCAAAAAGTTCAACCTTGGTTTCATCAGACCATAACACCTTTTCCCACATGCTTTTGGGAGACTTCAGATGTGTTTTTGCAAAATGTAGCCTGGCTTGCAGCATGTTTTTCTTCGTAAGAAAAGGCTTTCGTCTTGCCACTCTACCCCATAGCCCAGACATATGAAGAATAAGGGAGATTGTTGTCACATGTACCACACAGCCAGTACTTGCCAGATATTCCTGCAGCTCCTTTAATGTTGCTGTTGGCCTCTTGGTCGCCTCCCAGACCAGTTTTCTTCTCGTCTTTTCATAAATTTTGGGGGGAGCTCCAGTTCTTGGTAATGTCACTGTTGCGCCATATTTTCTCCACTTGATGATGACTGTCTTCACTGGTTTTCATGGTATATCTAATGCCTTGGAAATTCTTTTGTACCCTTCTCCTGACTGATACCTTTTAACAATGAGATCCCTCTGATGCTTTGGAAGCTCTCTGTGGACCATGGCTTTTGCTGTGGGATGCGACTAAGAAAATTTCAGGAAAGACCAACTAGAGCAGCTGAACTTTATTTGGGGTTAATCAGAGGCACTTTAAATGATGGCAGGTGTATGCTGACTCCTATTTAACACGATTTGGAATGTGATTGCTTTATTCGGAACACAGCTACATCCCCAGTTAAAAGAGGGTGTGCAGACTTATGCAACCACATTATTTTTCTTTTTTCTTTTTCTTCCCTCCACCTAAAAGATTTCAGTTTGTTTTTCAATTGAGTTGTACAGAAACCTGACATTTAAACAGGGGTGTGTAGACTTTTGATATTCACTGTATCTATCTATATACATCTATCTATCCATGTATCTATCTATCTATATCCATGAACTTATTGCCTGTAACTTAACTTATGTATAGCGCTACGGAATATGTTGGCGCGTTACAAATAAACGATATTAATAATCCATCTATCTATCTATCTATCTATCTATCTATCTATCTATCTATCTATCTATCTATCTAGCTATCTATCTATCTATCTCTCTCTCTCTCTATCTATCTATCTATCTATCTATCTATATATCTATCTATCTATCTATCTATCTAAGTTCTGTTTTCCTACTATGGAGTCCTGATGCTGCTGGGCAGTTTCTGTTCCTTATCCTATAGTGGCCACCATGTGGCCAGTTTAAGTAATTACATGCATGTACTGTATTTTCTCTTTGTCTTTAAATCAGTAGACACTAGATTTTCACATCCTTCCTTTGGCTCTTCTATTTCTGTTATTGGTTAGTTCTAATCTGGGCGGAGGGTTTGCCTATATTCAGCCCACTATCATGTAAATCCTTTGTTCTGTAACTGCATAAATACTGTACCTGTAACCAGAAATAAACATACTCTTCTTGATACACATAGACAATGGTGTGTTTTATTTAGAGGGAAGATTACTGAGCTTTTTAAGCCCACTGAAGAAGCAGATGATACTGGTTAGCTGATCCAGTGTCCCTGGGCTCCTGAGCTGATACTGATGTGACCGCCGGCACCAAGAGGCCCATTCCTTCTAAGAAGATAGCCTGAGAGGGAGGATTCCTATGGTCATACACAAACAACAATTTCTCTAATCATATATATACTGTATATTACTTTGCTTAGTCTGTTGCAAGACATAGAATATGAATATGTGGCTATTCCCACATGGGATTGTAGTTATTAATATGAATTATCATTATTATTTATTTATTATTATCCTTTATTTGTAACACGCCAACATATTCTGTAGTGCTATACAGGGGTTAAGTACAAGGCAAAAAATTATATTAACACATTTGAAAATAATGGATGGTCCTGTCTTCGAGCATAAAATCCAACATACATAGTGCTTTCCCAAGGTACCGACACCTTATTGAAAACTCACAAACTTACATTCTAAAGGGTCTGGGTGAGGTTCAGGGTGATAAATGTGTTGTGTATATTAAGACTGAAGGTGATACGCTTTAAAAATATGTTCTTTCAGTGAATTTTTTAAGGATTTGAGGCAGTCAGGTTGTCGAGTGAAGTGGGGCAAGGATTTCCAAAGAATATGGGCCGCACAAGAAAAGTCCTGAAGGTGGGAGTGAGAGGAGGTGATAAGAGGAGCACATAATCTCTAGTCCAGTTCTGTACATCACATAGACCACCAAACTCTTATCATATAGTTATTTACAGTCAAATCTTATGTTTAATTGACTTCTTTGTGCCCCATGAACTCTGCACATGGGTTCTTGGTTTTATAATCCTGATGTTGCTTTGATATAAATATACAAGTGGATTTACCTTAAAGAGTAAAGGCTGAGAAACTGCAGAGTGCACTAATTGTGCCCAGGTGAGAGGGGTGTGGCTTGACTGTTAAACTTGTATAAAAGGTTTGTGAGCTGGTTTGGGGTCTGTTTACAAGTGGATTTACCTTAAAAAGTAAAGGCTGAGAAACTGCAGAGTGCACTAATTGTGCCCAGGTGAGAGGGGTGTGGCTTGACTGTTAAACTTGTATAAAAGGTTTGTGAGCTGGTTTGGGGTCTGTTTACAAGTGGATTTACCTTAAAAAGTAAAGGCTAATAAACTGCAGAGTGCACTAATTGTGCCCAGGTGAGAGGGGTGTGGCTTGACTGTTAAACTTGTATAAAAGGTTTGTGAGCTGGTTTGGGGCCTGTTTACAAGTGGATTTACCTTAAAAAGTAAAGGCTAATAAACTGCAGAGTGCACTAATTGTGCCCAGGTGAGAGGGGTGTGGCTTGACTGTTAAACTTGTATAAAAGGTTTGTGAGCTGGTTTGGGGCCTGTTTACAAGTGGATTTACCTTACAAGTAAAGGCTGATAAATTGCAGAGTGCACTAATTGTGCCCAGGCGAGAAGGCAGAAGTTAATAGAAACCGGAGAAGGGGAACTTGTGAGCTTGCGAACATTTTCAGTATCAAGTGCAATTCTAGTAAAAGCCTAGGAGTTTAAATAAAAGGAGGGCCTTCAAAGAAAAGGGAGGGCAGATTTATAGTGCAAAGGAGGAAAACTTTATATAAATATATTATATTATATTCTTTATTTTTCCCACTGAAATTTCGTAGACAATAATAATAATTATGAGTCAGTCCAGTGGCAACCTTATTCAGTGTACATCCTGTCAAATGTATGCACTACTGGAACATATGATCCAGGGTCCATACCTCTGTGACAGGTGTGAGCATGTTGCCTCTTTGGAAGCTCAAATTGAAGATCTGGAGAGGAGAATTGCAGCACTTAGTGATATTGCTCCACTGGAAAGGGAATTGGTGCTCACGGGGCACAGTTTAGCTGGGCCTAGTATGGAGGGAGGAGCTGGGGCTAGGGAGGATGGCCAGGGAGGTAGCTGGGTTACAGTTACAAGGGGAAGCAGGGGGAACAGGAGGAGGCAGGCCAGTTCTGAGTTGTCAAACACCAACAGATTTGCCAGATTGAGTGAAACTGTTGGCGATGTCCATTCAGGAATGGCAATGCCAGATAGAGCTGTTCCCTCTAACAGCCGGGCGAACAGCTCTACTGGAGAAGAGGGAGGGCAGAATAGGCAGTGCAACAGACAGGTTTTGGTGGTAGGGGACTCTATTATTAGGAAGGTAGACAGGGTAATTTGTCACCCAGATCCCAGCAATCGAACAGTTTGCTGTCTCCCGGGTGCTCGGGTTCGGCATGTTGTGGATCGGGTGGATAAATTATTGGGAGGGGCTGGTAATGAACCGGCGGTCTTGGTACACATTGGTACCAATGACAAAGTTAGTGGAAGATGGAGCGTCCTAAAGAATGATTTTAGAGAATTAGGGAATAAGCTTAAAGCAAGGACCTCCAAGGTAGTATTTTCTGAGATACTACCAGTGCCACGTGCTAGCCCAGGGAGGCAGAAGGAGCTTAGGGAGGTTAATGCGTGGCTAAAAAAGTGGTGCAGTGCAGAGGGTTTTGGGTTTTTAGAGCACTGGGCTGACTTCTCACTTGGGTACAATCTCTATAGCCGGGATGGATTGCACCTTAATGATGAGGGCGCTTTTGTGCTAGGGAATAGGATGGTAGAACGGCTGGGGGAGTTTTTAAACTTGTAGGTGGGGGGGAGGGACTATATAGAAGTATTGGGGTAAATAGGGTAGAGAGGGAAAGGGATGAATTATTTACCCATGGGGGAGGAGAAGGGGGGAGGGTTACAATAGAAAGTAGGGAGATATTAATAGGGGCCTCAAATACAGTGGCAGGCACTTCACATCAGCAGAGCCATAGCAACATAAAGTGTATGATTGCAAACGCAAGAAGTTTGCCTGGGAAAATGGATGAGCTAGAAATATTAGCAGTACAAGAAAAATGGGGCTTAATAGGCATTACGGAAACATGGTGGGATGAATCTCATGACTGGACTGTTAATCTGGATGGTTATAACCTATTTAGGAAAGATAGGGGCAATGGTAAAAGAGGAGGAGGGATCTGTCTTTATGTTAAGCCTGAATTTAAGCCTATAGTTAGAGAAGATATTTATGCTGGCACTAACGGCATCATTGAATCCTTGTGGGTTGAGCTAAATAGTGGAGGAGCTAATTCTAAATGCATATTGGTGGGAGTATGCTATAAACCCCCAAATATAGCTGAAAGTGAGGAAATACAATTATTGTTACAGATTGGAAATGCAGCTAAGCATGGGCAAGTTCTAATAATGGGAGACTTTAATTACCCTGATATAAACTGGATAAACGAGACCAGCTGCTCAGCTAAGGGGAGCAGGTTCTTGAGTACACTCAGGGATCATTATCTAGCCCAGGTAATACAAGAACCTACTAGAAATGGGGCCATCTTGGATTTAGTCATCACAAGTAATATTGATATAATATCAAATGTAAAAATAGGGGAACCCTTGGGGAACAGTGATCACAACACAGTCTCATTTGAGATTGAATACAAAAAACAGAGTTGTAAGGGGCCAACAAAAACTCTAAATTTTAAAAGGGCTAACTTTAATGGGCTACGGGCAGCAATACAACATATAGACTGGGACAAAGAACTTACAGGGAAGAATACTGAAAATAAATGGACAACATTCAAATCCTTACTAAATAAACATACTCATCAGCATGTACCATGTGGAAATAAAATAAATAGGAGTAAATCACATCCCATGTGGCTTAACAATGACTTAAAGATCATGATGAGGAAAAAGAAGTATGCATTTAAATTATACAAGAAGGAGGGAACAGAGGCATCTTTATGTGACTATAAGGAAATCAACAAGGCTTGCAAAAGGGCTATTAGACTGGCTATAATAGAAAATGAGAAGTCAGTTGCAATGGAAAGTAAGACTAACCCTAAAATATTTTATAAATATATTAATGGGAAGAAGGCCAGGAAGGAATCGATAGGACCATTACAATGTGACACAGGCCATCTGATAATTAGTGACCAGGAAAAGGCAGATGAGCTAAATAGGTTCTTTTCTTCGGTTTACACAAGGGAGGTACCAGTGGTTGGGACACTGCAACATAATGGGGCTACACTACCTTCACTAAATAATTGGTTAACGCAGGAAGAAATACAAAAGAGGTTGGAGAAAATAAATGTTAATAAAGCCCCAGGTCCTGATGGAATACATCCAAGGGTACTGAGGGAGCTGGGTTCTGTAATAGCCAAACCATTATATCTAATCTTTAAAGACTCGCTCACTACAGGGTCTCTACCAGATGACTGGAGAAAAGCAGAGGTGATACCTATATTTAAGAAGGGATCTAGAGCAAATCCGGGGAATTATAGACCAGTGAGCCTCACTTCTGTAGTTGGGAAGCTTTTAGAAGGGTTAATAAGGGACAGAATACAAGAATATGTCTATTTGAACAGGATCATAGGTAGCAGTCAACATGGATTTATGAAGGAAAGGTCGTGTCAGACCAATCTAATTAGTTTTTATGAGGAGGTTAGTAGGAACTTGGATCAGGGCAACTCAGTGGATGTAGTCTTTTTAGATTTTTCAAAGGCATTTGATACAGTGCCACATGGAAGACTAGTGAGCAAACTAAGGGATACAGGAATTGCAGTAAATATCTGCTCATGGATCGAGAGCTGGCTAAAAGACAGGAAGCAAAGGGTTGTTGTAAATGGAACATACTCAGATTGGTCTAATGTGATAAGTGGGGTTCCTCAGGGCTCAGTATTGGGTCCTCTCCTTTTTAACATATTTATTAATGACATTGAAGTAGGACTCGAATGTAGTGTCTCCATTTTTGCTGATGACACTAAGTTGTGCAAGGTAATAAAATCAGATAATGATGTACTTTCCCTACAAAAGGATTTGCATAAATTAGAGAAATGGGCGGCTAAATGGCAGATGAGATTTAATACAAATAAATGTAAGGTTATGCATTTGGGAAGGAAAAATAGCCAAGCAATCTATAATCTTAATGGAGCAAATCTAGGGGTATCAGATATTGAAAGGGATTTGGGAGTACTAGTGGACAACCACCTAGGTAACAGCGCTCAAAGCCAAGCAGCGGCTGCAAAGGCAAATAAAATATTAGCATGTATTAGGAAGGGTATAGAAGCCAGGGAAGAAGATATAATTCTGCCACTATACAAATCTCTAGTACGCCCTCATTTGGAATATGGAGTACAATTTTGGGCACCACCTCACAAAAAAGACATCTTAGAGCTGGAAAAAGTACAGAGAAGGGCTACAAAACTAATAAGGGGAATGGAGAGGCTAAGTTATGAAGAAAGACTAGCAAAATTAAACTTATTTTCGCTAGAAAAAAGGCGTCTAAGAGGAGATATGATTACGTTATTTAAATACATCCAGGGTCCATATAAGGCTTTGTCAAGTGAGCTTTTTGTAGCAAGAGATTTTCAACTGACAAGAGGACATCCGTTGAGGTTAGAGGAAAAAAGATTTCACCTTAAACAAAGAAAAGGGTTCTTCACAGTTAGGGTGGTTAAACTGTGGAATTCTCTACCAAAGGAGGTGGTGACAGCGAATTCGATAGACAACTTCAAAAAGGGGTTAGATATATTTCTGAATAAAGAGGGCATTCAAGGCTATCCTAGATAACTAGCGAAGGAATATTGATCCAGGGAGAAATTTGATCGCCAGTTTCTGGGGTCAGGAAGGAATTTTGCTTTTTTTCCCCCTTATGAGACAATTGGCAAAGTTTCAATGGGGTTTTTTTTATGTTTGCCTTCCTCTGGATCAATTAACAATAATTAACAATTAACAATAATAATAAATAATCCAAATTAAAAAGATCAATAGAGATCTAAAAAGGTTGAACTTGATGGACTAACTCTTTATTCATTCTCCAATACTATACTATTAATAATTATTTAATCAATAATTTAATTAATAACTAATCCGCATATTGCAGATCAGAGGAGATCTTAACAGGTTGAACTTGATGGACTGAAAGTCTTTTTTCAACCTTAATTACTATGTAACTATGTAACTAAGTTGATACCTATCATCGTCAAATATTACAGTTCACTAATCAATAAACGAAATACACAAGTGATACAATTTGAAACTTCTGATTATATCAGATTGAAGTTCTCATCATTTTCTTAATATAACAAATGAATAAGTTATTAATTAGTAATTAATCAATTAGTAAATAGTTTATCAATATCTAAACTAAGGATATAATAACACTTCTAATAATAACAGCACTGATAATAAAACTGATAATAATACGATTGTTTATTACATTGTGCTGGTACCCAGAGTTCATTTCATCTGTTTAATTAACTATTGTCTGTAAAGTCAGGCAATAAAAAACTATTGACATAACTACAGGGCATGGACTGACATGCACACAGCACAGGGACGGGGGGATAAGTCTTGATTGTTAAATAATTAAACAGCTTCCAGGCAACTTTAATGGTTCCCAGACAAACAGTGTGGATGATGTAATGGTCGGCAGGTAACATTCATTTTAAAATCATTTTATTTACAGATGATTTTGTTAACTTTATAAACGCACATTTCTCAAACTAACAAGTGGTGACCTATCTCTTCCCATCCCTTTATCTGGTGCTGGAGCACATTAGGAACAACATGCCCTCTTGTTCCGCTCCTATCACAAGTGCACAGATTCCTAGTCTGATCAGGTGTATCAATAATATATCTCCGTGCAGTGCAATACTGACCCTGTAGTATAGAAGGGTTAAACATCGCCCTGCAGTATAAATACAGGAATGCAATGAATAGAAAAGCTCATTTATTCAGGTTCATGCACTGAAGATACAACTGCTATTTTATGGTAGTGTTATGGAGGGAATATTAATGCAAATCTCCATCACAGAATATAGAAGGTTACCCTAATGCCCCATAGCAATAGCAACGACTGAGCTGGGTAACTATCCTGTTACTCTGGGTTACCATCCTGTTACTCTGGGTAAGTATTCTGATACTCTGGGTAGGTATTCTGTTACTCTGGGTTACTATCCTGTTACTCTGGGTAGGTATCCTGTTACTCTGGGTTACTATCCTGTTACTCTGGGTAGGTATCCTGTTACTCTGGGTTACTATCCTGTTACTCTGGGTTACTCTGAGAACAATCCTGTTACTATGGGTTACTATCCTGTTACTCTGGGTAGGTATCCTGTTACTCTGGGTTACTATCCTGTTACTCTGGGTAAGTATCCTGTTACTCTGGGTTACTATCCTGTTACTCTGGGTAAGTATCTTGTTACTCTGGGTAGGTATCGTGTTACTCTGGGTTACTACCCTGTTACTCTTGGTAGGCATCCTGTTACTCTGGGTAACTATCCTGTTACTCTGGGTAGGTATCCTGTTACTCTGGGTAACTATCCTGTTACTCTGGGTAGGTATCCTGTTACGTTCCTTTACTATACTGTTACTCTGGGTAACTATCCTGTTACTCTGGGTAGGTATCCTGTTACTCTGGGTAGGTATCCTGTTACTCTGGGTAACTATCCTGTTACTCTGGGTAGGTATCGTGTTACTCTGGGTTACTATCCTGTTACTCTGGGTAAGTATCCTGTTACTCTGGGTAGGCATCCTGTTACTCTGGGTAACTATCCTGTTACTCTGGGTAGGTATCGTGTTACTCTGGGTTACTATCCTGTTACTCTGGGTAAATATCCTGTTACTCTGGGTAAGTATCCTGTTACTCTCGGTAGGTATCCTGTTTCTCTGGGTAACTATCCTGTTACTCTGGGTAGGTATTGTGTTACCCTGGGTTACTATCCTGTTACTCTGGGTAAGTATCCTGTTACTCTGGGTAGGCATCCTGTTACTCTGGGTAACTATCCTGTTACTCTGGGTAGGTATCCTGTTACTCTGGGTAACTATCCTGTTACTCTGGGTAGGTATCCTGTTACTCTGGGTAGGTATCCTGTTACTCTGGGTAACTATCCTGTTACTCTGGGTAGGTATCGTGTTACTCTGGGTTACTATCCTGTTACTCTGGGTAAATATCCTGTTACTCTGGGTAAGTATCCTGTTACTCTCGGTAGGTATCCTGTTTCTCTGGGTAACTATCCTGTTACTCTGGGTAGGTATTGTGTTACCCTGGGTTACTATCCTGTTACTCTGGGTAAGTATCCTGTTACTCTGGGTAGGCATCCTGTTACTCTGGGTAACTATCCTGTTACTCTGGGTAGGTATCCTGTTACTCTGGGTAACTATCCTGTTACTCTGGGTAGGTATCCTGTTACTCTGGGTAAGTATCCTGTTACTCTGGGTAACTATCCTGTTACTCTGGGTAGGTATCCTGTCACTCTGGGTAACTACCCTGTTACTCTGGGTAGGTATCCTGTTACTCTGGCTAGGTATCCTGTTACTCTCCTTTACTATGCTGTTACTCTGGGTTACTATCCTGTTACTCTGGGTAACTATCCTGTTACTCTGGGTAAGTATCCTGTTACTCTGGGTAACTATCCTGTTGCTGTGATCCTCTGCTTTCTTTGTCTTAAGATACAGTGAGAAAAACCTCTATGGAAACATGACTTTGTAACTGCGATTAAATAAATATAATCTGCATGGGCACTGAGATTTGGGTTATTGAAAGTTAATGTATTAAATCTCACTATAAACAACTTTTCAATTTGTTGTTCTTGAAAGAGATCATTTTTTTGTATGAAACTTCAGTTGTCTAAGATTGGATAACCTCTTTCAGTTGGAGAATCTCTCATTGATTGCAAATTGCTTATCAGTAGGAAATAATATACTTTAATTTATTGTGCTGTGCATACATGACACAGATGCATGGAAGTGGTAGTGAACTCTGCCACCAAGTCTAAAGATTGTAGGAAAACCAGCTTTCATCTATATATATAAAACCCCACATAAGTTACAATTTTAAAATCATTATATCAACTAAAAGTTGTTTATACAGATATATAATACTTAAAAAGCTAAAGCTGGACCATTACGCCTTCCCTACTAGGACCTGTCTGTGAAAAATAATAGGTGAAGGGGTTAAAAACTTAATGCAGCTGAGTATTTAAGGAGTTAAACATTCCTATTAACTTGTTCTTTGTGAATTTCTCTCTTTATGGCTATCCGACAGCTCCATACACCTGAAATCGTGAAATCTTAGAGAAATGTGAAGTTCTTTGTCTTGCTTGGGGGATCAGCGGAGGATACAAGAATACTGATTGCATGGCCACAATCATGTCCTGAAATCCAGTGCATCTAATGTAGCAGCTGCATAATTGTGATGTATAGTATTTTCTATGTGGATGATAATCAGCTTTACTAAATCATTGTATATCCATTTATACTCTTTTGCTCATATATCCTGTGTACGGTGGTGATAGTGTTATACTCATTTTGGAGTGTAGGTGTAGCTGCTTTTTTTAGATAACCTTTCCATATTAGGTGGGCCACCGTAGGACTTCTGTGAGACTAAACTGGGCCTAATTCACATCAAGCGAGAGATATATTCAGTTGCCCCTTCTTATGGCATTCTTTTTTTAGTCTACCCATAAACAGGGTGGTACGGGGGACAGTTCCATGTGAGAGACACCATATTTTATTGAGCCATGCCTCAATTATTCTTGTTGGACAATCAAATGAAGAGTATTGTAGAGAGTCGCCATGTGCTTGCTCACTGTAAATATATTTTTGCATGTCTTTTGGGGTTAAGGATCCAAAAATATATATTTTGCAGTCCAGTGATCATATCTGATGTCAAGCAGATCTCCGTGTGCCTCCATGCTCTGGTTTTTCATCTGCACCCTCCCTCGGAAGCTTGGTCTCTGTTTCTGATAAACATAATATCTTCCAGTGATGCCCGCATTTCTGAGTTCTGCTATGAGACATACCAAAATCTTGAAGAACACTTTGGGAGCCTCTGACCCTGAGTAGATGTAGCCCATACATACTGTGTTGACTTTGTCCAAGCTGATGTGAAATCTTGAAGGCTCCAGTATGTACAGTTTGAGTAGTTTGACCTATATATTCCTATTCTTTACTATTTCCTTTTTGGCCTTCTAAAAGGGATGTCTATTGTTCATCTTGGCAATATAGGTTTGGCCTCCCTTCCCTGCTCGATCAATCTGTTTATTGGGTGATGGAAATTGTCTGCAAAATCTGAATTCTCTAAGAAGGTTCCCTTTTGATGACTTGGTAAAATGCATTATTTGGATAGAGAGGAAGGGATAAGCACTTTCTTGGAAATAATATTTAACCTCCATGTGCATAGCCATAAAGCTATTCCACTAACCACCATGAATCCAATAATTCTTCTTGATAACCTGGTAAGGTCTACTTCCGTTTATCACAGAAGCTTCAGATGTGAAATCAGTGGCAAGTACTATTTCATCAAGGGCTGCTATAATGCATGCTTTTTCCCGACCCTTCCATAGGGGTTATGGCTACTACAGTCTTGATGCAGAAGCAGCTGCAAAATAAACATTCCTCAAGTTTATATTGACCCTGCAGTCCATGGTATCACACAATGATGACACAAAGAGGTGTGTTTTTAGTGAGGTTTTGAATGTTGTGAGGCAGGAGGATAGTCTGGTGGAGCGAGACAAGGAGTTCCAGACAATAGGGGCAGCACGAGAAAAGTCCTGAAGGCAGGAGTGAGAGGAGGTGACAAGAGTTGTAGAAAGAAGAAGGTCATTAGCAGAACGAAGAGGGCAGATGGGGGAGTATTTGGAGATGAGAGCAGAGCGTTATTGTTGAGGGCTTTGTAAGTTAGGGTCATGAGTTTACATGTTATTCTGAAGGCTAAGGGAAGCCAGTGGAGTGATTGACAGAGAGGTGATGCCGACATTGAACGTTATGTACGGAAGATGATATATATTGTGACAAGGATGGCCGTTTATCACAGGAATTTTTATAACAAAAGGTTCCGCAACACATAGATTTATGATGCAGGAGACTTGTTTATTTTAGGGCTCATAAACAAGGGTCTAGAAGTAGTAATAAACTTTAAGAAAAAAATTTAAATAAAAATTTACATAAACGTTCTTACTAACCATTCAGGAACACCCTGACTACACCTGGCAGCTTCTCTGCTCCGGAGAAATATGATTCACAAAGAAAACAATAAATCCAGTTGTGCTACTTCCAGAGGAGGTTCTTGTGGATCGGATACAAAAGTCTCTGGTATGTTTTATAGTGCCACCTTGTGGCCAGGATACAAACAGTCTCTTATAAGTGGTATATTGCCACCCTGTGGCCAGTGTGCAAACAGTCTCTGTTTTAGCAGAAGTCTTTTCCACTTCTTTAAATAAGTAACAGCGGAGGAATCATAGGGCCCGCCAGTCTCTCCCATATGCTTCACCCTAGGGACCCTTTGATATTGCAATATTAACTTACTGCAAATTAACAGGTCAAGCAATCAGCCTCTTCCCTGGGGTATAATAAGTCGGGTACCTTCATTCAGTGCCTCGACAGCTCCACACTCGCCTAGACCTTGTTATCCTAGACAACTCTGCCTGGGGATGCTTAATATTCACTTCCCTTACTTGGTGCCTTTGTAGTTTCACCTTCTGAGTCTGTAGTCGCTCTTTCGATCAGCTCTGTTCGTCCAGCGACTGTAAACAGCAGTCTCAGTAAACAAGGTGATCTCCTTCAGGTTTGCTTTCAAAGTTCAAAATGTAGATCCACACCGGACCTGCCTGCTTTACTTGGCACCATCCTCTAGGGGGCAAACAGTCACAATATATATATATAATATATATATATATATATATATATATGTAATCAGGTGACCAGATGCTCAGTCTCAGCGCTCACTCTCAGCGCCCTACCCAGTCACCCTACTCAGTCACCCTACCCAGTCGCACTAACCAGTCGCTCTAACCAGATGCTCAGTCGCGGCGCTCAGTCTCGGCACTCTACCCTGTTGCTCTACCCAGTCGCTCTACCCAGATGCTTAGTCTCAGCGCTCAGTCTTGGCGTTCAGTCTCGGCACCCTACCCAGTTGCTCTAACCAGATGCTCAGTCTTGGAGCTCCGTCTCGGCGCTCTCACCAGTTGCTCTCACCAGTTGCTCTCACCAGTCGCTCTACCCAGTCGCTCATGCCACCTCGCACTTCTCCTCCACAAGCTCCCTTTGATATCCACGGCCGACTTCAAAGCATCTGATGCAGAGAGCTCCCTGTCCCTGGTCTAATGGAATGTGTTCTAATGGAATGTGACATCCCATCCCTGGCCTCTGCATGGAAAGCTGAACTCTGTCGGCTGCTAATCTTGGCCCGCCAAGACCAGCCCCCTCAGCTGGACCACCTAGCCCAACTTCAACAAATGGTTACCAACCTGACCTCCTCCATGGCCGCCCTCCACAACAGGGTATCTACCTTCGAAAGCCCGCTGTCCCCAGTGGACGCTTTATCTCCACTTTCCCTTTTGTGGAGAGTAAACCATATCGGGATTGCCATGAGGAATTACTGTTCCTCGACCTTTCCGCCCTCACGGCACCTCTACACTAAGCATCAACTCCCTCACTCCTTCCGACGACTTCTCTCTCAAGTACTCTCAAGTCAACTACGCCATATCTATCAGAACTTGGCTGATTAAATCTAATATCAAGGATGCTTTCAATCTCCTGCCTCAACTATGCTTAAAAATTCTGCCCCAGAATCTCATGACAGAACCATTACCATCAGCGCTTCCTCTTTACAGGACTTATCCATGTGGCCGGAGTTCCTCTCAAAATGGAATAGCAAATCGTTCTTCCGATCTACCGTCTCCGCCAACTCCCCCCGCTTGCAGGTATACGAATTTACAACTCACTTCAAACTCTTATTCGGGTCCGAAATAGTCACCTTCAGCTGACCACCCAACTTATCTCCTTCCACGCAAACCATATACCCCGCCTGGACTATCGCTCTCACCTGGTTTCCCCACTGGCACCACTGTTCCATTCAGCTGGTTACGTCCAACGCCCTCAAATTCTCCATCCTATCCAAATCCAGATCTCCCAACCCTTCTACGATGTCCCTTCTCAGGAGGCTGGCCCCACACCCTATAACCCACAACTTCATCTTTCACCCTCTTCTACAGGATCCCTTACCATCCATACCGGACTTCCTCCCTCTGAATCCTCTCTCCATCCTTCCGTATTTCGCCATCCGCCAACCCCCCTCCTCCTCAAACCGTGATGCCCCTTTGAACCTCCTGCTTCTCCAAGACCATCAAGTAATGTCCATGGCCTAGCTCCTTCTACCAAAAAAGACTTACAACAGAGCATGGGACCTCTTCACTCACTTCACTTCTGTCTATAGCCTATCTAACCCACGTTCCTTAACCATCTTTTTGGCTTTTTCAGCCCACTGCAACAACCCACACCCATCTACAATTAAAACCTATCTCCCAGGAGTCCAATTCCACCTCTCCCAATCTCACTTCCTTCACCATTCTCTGCTTCCTCTCCCCCAGTCAAACTCTTTCTCAAGGCCTCACTAGAACCTCCGAATCTACCAAACTCTCACGTCTCCCTATTGATAGCTACCTTTTCAAACAAATAATTACCTACCTTTCTATAAAGCCATTCGGCAAAGTCATATCTACTATCTCAGCCGCCTGAATAATGGCCTTTTTTTGGATTCCTACGTACAAGCGAATTCACCACATCCCAATCTCAATCTGTATACCTTACCAAACAGGACAACTCATTCATCAAAGACACATGCCAAATCACCCTATCATCCACTAAAACCAGCAGCACCCCAGTAACCATAACCTACTACCCTACTTCAGACCTATGGTACCCAGCCACCACTCTTCACAATCTCTATTCAGCATTACACCACAAACCAAGCCTGCACCCATTACTAAGCATCTCAAGCCAACCGCTATCTACACCCATATTCATCCACTACATCAGTCTAGTCCTCGCCCATCTAGGCCATAACCCATTTAACCACTCAGCCCACTCCTTCAGAATCGGAGCAGCCTCATCAGCTTCACGCTTCCAAACTCCCATCCACATAATAAAAACCCTGGGACGATGGAAAATCAACCGCTATTCCAGATACATTCCCGACCCAAAACTAGAGCTAAGAGAAGCTTTCAAAAGGCTTACCCTATAAATGTCCAGACAGTTTTTGGCCCTCTTTTTAGGCCAAGATGACGTAGCTTAGGCCACACACCAGCTACCAGGGGAGAGGGTCCCTACTACAAGTAATCAGGTGAACACCTGAAATTGTGGGAGGGTCCCTCTCCCCATGCCACCTATTTAAACCCCACTCACCTGTCTTCATCAAGCACGCCGACAGTCAACCTACCCACCTCTCCCCTCTTTCACAACATTCCTTTTTATGCCTTGGCCCTCTTTTCAGGCCAAGAGGAGGTAGCTTTGGCCGCACACCAGCTACCAGGGGAAAGGGTCCCTACTATGCTTGTGACAAATCGCAGTTTGACAACTACGCATTGCGCAACGGGCCGTGCATGCGCATAGTGCAGCGTAAGCTGGGCATTGCGCATCAGGCCACACTGAGCGGCGGAGAGATAGGAGGAGGAGGGGAGACACACAGGGAAGGAGGGGAAGACACAGAGGAGAGGGGGTAGAGACACAGGGCAGGGAGAGGAGGGGGGAAGAGACACAGGGGAGGGGGAAGACACACAGGGGTGGGAGAGGAGGGGGTAGACACACAGGGGAGGGGGGAGAGACACAGAGGGGGGACACAGGGGAATGAGAGGAGGGGGAGAGACACACAAGGGAGTGAGAGGAGGGGGGAGAGACAAAGGGGAGGGGGGAGACACACAGGGGTGGGAGAGGATGGGGGTAGACACACAGGGGACGGGGGACGAGACACAGAGGAGGGGGGGAGAGACACACGGGAATGAGAGGGGGAGAGACACAGAGGAGGGGGGACATAGAGGAGTGGGGGGAGAGACACAGGGGAGTGAGAGGAGGGGGGAGAGACACAAAAGAGTTAGAGGAAGGGGGAGAGACACAGGGGAGTGACAGGAGGGGGGAAAGACACAGGGGAGAGAGAGGAGGGGGGAGACACAAAGGAGTGAGGGGGAGAGACACAGGGAAGGGAGAGGAGGGGGAAGAGACACAAGGGAGGGAGAGACACACAGGGGTGGGAGAGGATGGGGGTAGACACACAGGGGAGGGGGGAAGAGACACAGAGGAGGGGGAGACACAGGGGTGGGAGAGGAAGGGGTAGACACATAAGGGAGGGAGAGGAGGGGGGAGAGACACAGGGGAATGAGAGGGGGAGAGACAAAAAGGAGTGAGAGGAGGGGGAAGAGACAAAGGGGAGGGGGGAGACACACAGATGAGGGGGGGGGAGACCCAGGGGTAGGAGAGGAGGGGGGTAGACACATAGGGGAGGGAGAAGAGACACAGGGGAATGAGAGGGGGGAGAGACACAGAGGAGGGGGGAGACACAGGGGAGTGAGAGGAGGGAAGGAGGAGAGACACAAAGGAGTGAGCGGAGGGCGGGAGAGACACAGGGGATTGAGAAGAGGGGGGAAGACACAGGGGAGTGAGGGGAGGGTGGAGAGACACAAAGGAGTGAGGGGGAGAGACACAGGGAAGGGAGAGGAGGGGGGAAGAGACACAGGGAAGGGGGAGACACACAGGGGTGGGAGAGGATGGGAGTAGACACACAGGGGAGAGGGGAAGAGACACAGAGGAGGGGGGAGACACAGGGGTAGGAGAGGAGGGGAGGGAGAGGAGGGGGAGAGACACAGGGGAATGAGAGGGGGGAGAGAAACAGAGGAGGGGAGACACAGGGGAGTGAGAGGAGGGGGGAGAGACACAGGGGAGTGAGAGGAGGGGGAAGAGACACAGAGAAGGAGGGGGGAGACACACAGGGGAGGGAGAGGAGGGGGAAGAGACAAAGGGGAGGGGGAGACACACAGAGGAGGGGGGAAACACAGGGGTAGGAGAGGAGGGGGTAGACACATAGGGGAGGGAGAGGAGGGAGAGACAAAAAGGAGTGAGAGGATGGGGAAGAGACACAGAGGAGGAGGGGGAGACACACAGGGGAGGGAGAGGAGGGGGAAGAGACACAGGGGAGTGAGAGGGGGAGAGACAAAAAGGAGTGAGGGGAGGGGGTAGACACACAGAGGAGGGGGGAGACCCAGGGGTAGGAGAGGAGGGGGTAGACACATAGGGGAGGGAGAGGAGGGGGAAGAGACACAAGGGAATGAGAGGGAGAGAGACACAGAGGAGGTGGAGACACAGGGGAGTGAGAGGAAGGGGGAGAGACACAGGGGAGTGAGGGGGGGAGGAGAGACACAAAGGAGTGAGCGGTGGGGGGAGAGACACAGGGGATTGAGAGGAGGGGGGAGAGATACAGGGGAGTGAGAGGAGGGGGGGAGACACAAAGGAGTGAGGGGGAGAGACACAGGGAAGGGAGTGGAGGGGGAAGAGACAAAGGGAGGGTGAGACACACAGGGGTGGGAGAGGATGGGGGTAGATACACGGGGAGGGGGAAGAGACACAGAGGAGGGGGAGACACAGGGGTAGGAGAGGAGGGGGTAGACAAATAGGGGAGTGAGAGGAGGCGGAGAGACACGGGAGTGAGAGGGGAGAGACAAAAAGGAGTGAGAGGAGGGGGAAGAGAGACACAGAGGAGGAGGGGGAGACATGCAGGGGAGGTAGAGGAAGGGGAAGAGACAAAGGGGAGGGGGGAGACACACAGGGGTGGCAGAGGAGGGGGTAGACACACAGGGGAAGGAGAGGAGGGGGGGGACACAGGGGGAAAGGGGGTAAAAACACAGGGGGGAGAGGGCGGTAAAAACACAGGTGGGTGAAGGAGACACAAGGGAGGGAGAGGAGGGGGAAAATGAGACACAAGGGAGGAAGTAGACAGAGGGAGAGACTCGCAATGAGAGCCAAAGGCGCTCATCACAAGGCCAGTAAAGTAAAGGGGAAGAGGCTCCCATTGTGTGGCAAACAGCATTGCCAGGATTCACATTTTATTGCCGTCATTTTTGACGGGCAAGTTGCTAGTATATATATATTTTGGTCATATCCTGTTACGGTTACTGCACCAGTCCGCTAGGGTTAGTTTAAGGGTTAGGCTACCATTCTAAGCTTAGAATCTTATCGGCAGCGCTGCAAAATATCGGCAGTGCCATCTCGCGGTTTGTCGCCGTACTGCAGCGGTGGACCTGTGCAATAACAGGATAGATCATACATATTTTCAACACCACTTTTCATTACAGATTTATGAAAAACATACAACATTTAGATGCCCTATCCCCATTATAGAAATGAATACATACTGTGCATTCTTAGAGCCATATTCTATTAGCTAATTGCAAATGCCTTGAACTCATAAATTTGGCTTTGGGTGTTTTTTTTATAAATGTTTATATGCATTCTATTGACCTAAGAATTCATTAGTGCCAATAAGTAATATTTGCCAAATATGTAGCAATATTAAGAGTGATTTTAAGTGTGTATAAATTTAGAAATTAGGCAATAGAATTTTCCTCCAACTTAAGTTGATAAACAGAAACCAAAATGGTAGATTCCATTACAGCGTAATTTTAATATAAAAGTAAATATAATTAGAGTCTGTGAGTATAATTTAAATATATGACTACAGTGGATTATCACCAGCCCTCATTTAGTATTGTCAATTACACTATAATGAATACATACCATATACTGACCATTGACAAGGAATAATAACAGTAAATTCTGACTAGTTAGCTTTAATTAAACAAGCACAAAACACAGTGAAAAGGAGAAATTTGGTGAATAATGCATTTTTATGCCATTTCTCTTAGGAGTCTACTTAGCTTCCATCTATTTTATTGTTCTGTTTAATTTGATTGTTTAGTGTTTTATTGTTTAACCTTATTTGCTAATTTTACACCAAGCAATAAACTCATGAGCTCTCAATATTAGGATATATGGTCCTAGCTAATGCTTTAATGACAAAAAGATAAAACTCCAAAACTGATAGCTCATTTACCGGAGCAGTGTTTATTAGCTCATTTTTAACAGGCTGGATTTCATATAATATTGTAATTACTTCTCAATGTTGACAATATTACTTTTTAATTCATGAGCAAATGAAAGCCATTTAACATATTTTTATTTCAAAGGCGCTCCTTGCCAGCAACTGCGCACCTCGCAACATTTACGGACTTACGACAAACAAATACGAGACGCGGGACTTAGAAAAAAAAACACTACGAGCTTGTAAAGATACAATTTTAATGGCCGACGCGCGCGAACCTAAAAACATTAGCAACACAATAAATACACTAAAAAAAACACATAAAAAACATACTCACACCAAGGGGGGGGGGGGGGTCACCCAGGACCTCTGCAAGTGAAGTTACACCTCCATTTAAGTCCAAATTCCAGAGTTCGGAGACCCGAAAATCCCCTAAGCGAGAGAAAAAATGGCCGCCGAAAAAAAAGAAAATAAGGTTACAGGACCTTAAACACGCAAAACACCACCAAACACATACAGATTTTCCGAAAACGCCGGACGAGGTCCAAGAACAAGGACGCAAAATCAGCCACAATAGGCGCCATTTTACAACACTAACTTACACAATGCGGAAGTACACAGCTACCCTAACGGATTTTGCTCGCGCACGCACACTATTACACTGCACACATTGCTGACACTTACACCTCAGCTCCACAACAGTGCAAACCAACATTGTATGCTGCAGGAACATGAAAACAGATTGTCAGCTCTTTAACACAATGCTTCCTGCATATATTACTTGAAAATAGTTAAAGTATATTCATTTATTATTTCAATAATTATTTCATTAGCATAAAAAAAACAAAAAAAAACACTGCTCATAGCACACAAACAACCAACAGCCTCGCAATGAGCGCCGAAGGATCTCGGAACACCAACAAAATGAATGTTGCAAACAAACAGCATTACCTGCCTTACAATCTTATTGCCGTCATTTTTTGACGGGCAAATCGCTAATAATAATAATAATAAACAGATACAGTTTAAAATTATTTAATTATTTTATAATTTCTCAAAAAAAACAATAATAATCCAGTTTAGATATGCCGGTTTGTCTAACTTTGTAGGACCATGGAAAATCTTATTTTCTTTCTTGCAACTTAATGAGAGAATATGATAATGTTTCATATGATAATGTGTCATAGTCCTGGAACAGAAAAAAAAACTCTTTCAATATAATGCTGAAAGTGTGTCTTCCTAATCTAAATTCTGAGGGCCTCATTCAAATGCGATTTGGACGATTGAATAGGGCTCTATATAAGCACAGAGCATATTTTTTTACAGTTTTTAGTTAGTGAAGACCTTGCTTTGGATAGAAGTTCACTAACTAAAAACTTCTGTAAAAAACATATGCTATGTGCTTATATAGAGCCCTATTCAATTGACCAAATCGCAATTGAATGAGGCCCATAGAGTTTAATGTGGTAGAGAAGGTAAAGGACGCTTATTTATTGGTCATATCCTTGTTTGATTCATATGGCAATATTTATTATATAAATGGCAATTATTCTGGAGCAAAGAAACGGAAGACCACAGATTTAAAGTAAAATGTAACTTTTATTTAATACTAAAAATATATGTCTATAAATTAACATATATATATATATAAATTGAAAAACAACGGCGAGTAAAATATACTATATACACAGCACAGGTAGTCCAGGTATTTTTCACTACAAACTAGTCAAACTAGGGCCACAGTTATTATATTTTTTCTTTCCCTCATATGGTGCATATGCTCTGTTATATAACACGTGAACTACATGTATGATCTTAAACTAAATTAATTACATTAAGTATCACGTTTTTGTTATATAGGATAATAGTATACAATAGTCAGTTTGAGAATGTTTAGCATTGACACTGTCCTACTCTAGAGCCATTATCTATATTATATAGTACCAACCTTGACTACATATTAATCATTATCTTATTAGAGGGTGTATGATTATTACCCAGAATGTACAGTATATTGATGCAGTTGGCACATCTATAGACTTGGTCCTAAGAACATAAATACTGGGCATACCCTATATCTGCATAATTAACGTATAGCAACGCATCACACAAAATTCTTTGCTGTGTATATTATATATATTTTACTCGCTGTTGTTTTACCAATTTATATATATATGTTAATTTATAGAAATCTAAGTCAGAAAGGCAGAAACACATCTGTTGTTTGCTGTTTCTCCTGTTCAGGGTAGAATTGCCTGGTATTTTGGGGCTGGGTCACTCTTTTGAGTGGGACCAGACTGATATACTACAGGATATTTCTCCCTGTGAAGGGCACAAGTGGCTAAAAGGGGTTGCTCTCAGAGTAGCTTATCATGGCCATAGAACTCACCTATTAAGGTTGGTTCGTTCTCTGATGAGCACCTCTGACTTTGTTGTTTTCTATATGCAAATTACCTTTAGGGTTTAGTCTCCCTAAGGGTAATAGGGGACTCCTGACGTGGACCTCTTGCTCACTGTGCCTTAGGGAGTTCAGCTGCACCTCACTGACGAGGCCCAGAAAAGCCGAAACGTGTCTGGAGTTTGCTGTTTCTCCTGTTCAGGGTAGAATTGCCTGGTATTTTGGGGCTGGGTCACTCTTTTGAGTGGGACCAGACTGATATACTACAGGGTATTTTTTCTTTTGAAGGGCACAAGTGTTGCTCTCAGAGTGGCTTATCATGGCTATAGAACTATCCTATTAAGGTTGGTTCGTTCTCTGATGAGCACCTCTGACTTTGTTGTTTTGTATGTTAATTTATAGACATATATTTTTAGCATTAAATAAAAGTTAAATTTTACTTTAAATCTGTGGTCTTCCGTTTCTTTGCTCCAGATCAATTGCCATTTATATAATAAATATTGCCATATGAATCAAACCAGGATATGGCCAATAAATGAGTGTCCTTTACCTTCTCTACCACATTAATGTTTAGTTTGCACTCAGATAGTCGATATACAGCCACAAAACAATGATGTTTAATACTAAGATCAGAAGGCAGTTTCCTGAGTTAGATTATACCGTACTCATCCTTTATTATAGTAACATAGGGCCCTATTCTATTAGAAGCCCTCAAATGCCTCAAACTTGTAATTTTGTCTGCAGATGTTTTTTCTTTTATATGTTTAGATGTATTCTATTGACTCCAGCCCGCAATTTTCCTCCTTGAGCCAAAACTCGTAAACCCTGCCATTTTAAGTCTGATTTCAGGGGTCGTGATCATATAATCTGACAATATTTATGCAAGCCCGTAATTTAGCTCTTACACAAAGCCAATAGTAAATGAGAACGTCATCATGGCGTCAGTAAAACATGGAAGTTACGCGTAATCTGTAATCTGAGGCTACAAATTAATTAGTGTCAATAAGTAATATTTGCAAATCGGGCTAGCAATCTATAAAATGCATTAGAGCATCTGTTTTAGTCCATGTGAGTTTCATGATATGTATTAACCTCTTGAGTCCTGCGATCAATATTACTCAGAAATAACAGTTACATTTTTTTAATTGCATATTTGTGGGTTTGAGACTGTTGTGCAATTAATTCTAATATCTGTCCATGCCTTCCTGTGCTTTTATAGTACATTATTGTGTAATTGCTGCTACAGCTCTAACAAGTGTTTAAATCAGCCCTTGTGAGTCCTATTTTGTACTCATAATATTTTTGACAGAAAAGTGATACTTTTTTCAGTTGTGGGTTAGACTTTATTTGCGATCTAGAGCTACGGATCTAAAAGAATATCGATTTTGTGTAACTTTAATTATTTAGAACTCGTAATATTCAAGCTGTGCTAAAACCAATGGAGTTCTAAGGATTTGCTACTTTGGCTGGCCCGATTGCGATTAGCTAATAGAATATGTGGCAATATTAAGAGTGGTTTTACGTTTGTATAAATTTATGAATTGGGCAATAGATGTTATCTGCCTTTCAGCACAGCATTGTGCAGTGGCCAGCAGGTGGCACGCCACCGTAAGGTAAGGGTTAGGGTTTATTTTAAGGGTAGTGGCAAATGATTAGCTTTACATAGGAAAATACCCTAAACCCGTACCCTAAGAATACATTTAACAAAGTATCTGCGTGCCACTGGCATGCTGCCTACAGGAAAGGTACAAAAATGGTTTTATCTTCTATCCTGAACCAGTTTGTGTTTCAGTCCATCAAGTTCAACATTTTTACTTCTCTTGAATCTTTGTAACATGTGAATTGATTGTGAATTGATCCAGAGGAAAGCAGTTACACAACTCTAGTTACACAACAACAAAAATGTATCCAACCCTTTTTAAAGTTAATTATTGAATCCACTGTCACAACCTCCTTTGGTAGAGAGTTCTACAGTCTGAATGCCCTTACTGTGAAGAACCCTGTTCTTCCTTTAAAGTGGAATATTTTCCTTCTAAGCTCAAGGGATGACTACTGGTCAGTTGATAACATCTTGGCACAAACCTCTAGACGTGTCCCTGGGTCCTACCTCTGCTTTCTTTCAGTCCTGTCTTAGCAAACTCTGAATCCTTAATGTCTGCCATAAGTCTGTCCTGATTTCTGTCCCTGAGCTCACTCTCAATCCTGTGATTTATCTCTGGACTCTATTTGTCTGTGTCCAGTCTTGTCCTTGCAACACCTAATGACCCCCATGCTGTCTATTAACTAACCCTGGAACAGCTACTGGATCCTGACCCAGCTTAACTCCAGTACACAAACCATTCATACCATTTAAAGATGCCTGGGATAAGCATAGGGCTATCCTGAAATTAATGAAACAAGCATTTTCAGTTAGAGATAATGGGCAGATTAGATGGGCATTTTGATTCTTATTTGTTGTCAAATCTTCGTTTCTATATATGTTTCACTCCTGTCTATACCTTGTGTGTTAGTGAATGAAGATCTATCAAGGTAACACATTAGATTCTCAGAAGAAGCCTCCACGTCTTCTAATGGCTTCTCGTCTTCCTTACTCAGTTATTCTGGTCCCAGGACATCCATTTTATCCAATATAATATTGGAGATGATGTCAAAATATGTGATTGTTCAAAAATAGGGTCCAAAAATAAAGGTACACTTCCACAACACTTTGGGACTACCATGGAAGGTTACATACATATAAATGACAGTTGTTGGGAGGTGTGAACCAAGTAGTGTTTTCTTTAAGGTCTGTCATGCACTACTTCCTAATTTATTCACATCCTTTTTAAGATATGGACTCCAGAACTAGACATAGTATTCTCATTAAAGTCTATCATGAATATAGCCAATGGTATTAAAATAGAGTGAAACCTTGCATTACGAAAAAGAGTTTGTTTTTGGAGATAGGGTATTAAAAAGAGACATGTAAGTTCCTGTTTTCAGCATAGTAATGGTGAGTGAACATCCCATTTGGGGTACATCGTCGATAGCCATAAGGTTCAAGGAGAAGATGTCTTGGAGCAGGACCAATACCTTTCTTGACTTAACCAGTTCTATTAATGAAAAGAGAGTTTTCTGTTTATAATTAGGCTACATTTTCATGACTACGTAAACGGCTACATCTACACTTTTATAATAAAGTATGCTAGTGTGCTGGATCTATGGTGCTAGTTCTACCAAGGAAGGTCAGTACTCTATCAGCATCAATAGCTAGACCCATTATTAAATATATTAATGCCCAGTCAGCATTCTGTCCCCTATATCTTCTGCACTGAGTCAACCACTAGCTATCAGCAGAATATAAGGCATAAGATTTAATAAAGTGATCACATATATAGTTGTGAGCATGCGAGCCGTTGCTCACGCTTGTGGGCTCGCACAGTGTTGCGAGGGCCGCAGTTGCTGGTAAGGAGCGCCAAAGGCGCTCCTTGCCAGCAACTGCGGCCCTCGCAAAAAAGTACGAGACACGTTACGACCTCGCAAAAATCGGCCGCAACCCGCGGACATGAAAAAATGAAAAACACAATAAATACACACAACACATACATAAAAACCTTACCTACAGCAAAAGAGAGCATCCAGGACCTCAAAAACTGAAGTTACACCTCAATTTAACTCAAAATAAAAGAGTTTAGACACTAAAAAATTCTTTAAGCTAGAGTAAAAATGGCCGCCGAAACAAACGACAACGAGGCTACACCAGTCTAAAGACGCAAAACACCACAAAACACCTACAGAATTGGCGAAAACCACATACGAAATTCGAAAACAAGGACGCAGCCCGCACAACCCCAAACACATTACAAACACAATAAATACACACAACAAACATATAAAAAGCTTACCCACAGCAAGGTGGTGCACCTAGGACCTCTGCAAGTAAAGTTACACAGCAATTTAAGTCCAAATTTCGGAGTTTAGACACCCAAAAATCACCTAAGCGAGAGAAAAAATGGCCGCCGAACAAAACGAAAACGAGGCTACAGGACTCTAAACACGCAAAACACCACCACAAATACGCAAAACACCATAAAACAGCTACGGATATTCCGCCACAGCCGCATACCACACATTAGCCGCCATTTTAGAACAATAACTTATACAATGCGGAAGTACACAGCTACGCTAACGGATTTGCCTCGCGCACGCACACTATTACACTGCATACATTCATCACACATTACACAGCAGCTCAACAGCACAAGAGATTGACAGCTCTTCAACACAATGCTTTCTGCATATATTACTTCAAAATAGGTAAAGTATATTCATTTATTAATGTATTATTTATTTGATTATTATACACCAAACAGCATTAGCTCACTTACAATTTCATTGCCGTCATTTTTTGACGGGCAATGCTCTAGTAGTATATATTTTTGAAATATATATTTTTCCTAAAGGACATCACGTATTTTAATTCTTGCTGATTTCTATATTATTAAAAACATAAGGGTAACTACATCTGCTTTCAGGTAAACTATCTTCCTGGCTTGCAATTATTTGCAGACAACTGTGCTTAAACTCTATTGACAATACTATACAGATTTTCAGTGCAAGACGAATTGCTACTGATTACCAAGGAAACACTGTGAGGTACTTAATCTTTTTGTTGCTAACTATTTTATAGTTTCATCAAGAGAATTCCAAATAATGAACCATGAAGGTAATTATCGGATCAGAAGCAGCTTTGGAATGTGGTAGAAATGTATGATTTGTTGACGTTGGTCTTAGTGTTATGTATGAACCCCATGTGAATTAAGTGCTCATTAGCTTTATTAATTCTGCCATCACTTTTATTGTTATTGCAGTGAGTCATTTCAAAGTTTCTTCTCAAGGGCTTATTGGATTTGTAAACAACTATTATTGTAGGGTGATCACTATGAAGGTGCCGTATGGCAGAATTAAAAGGATGCACTATTGTCAGTATCACCTTTGGTGTGCCACTTCCACAGATCCCTCTATTCCTGTCCATGTATGCCCCAGTCCTCAGATTTCCTTTATTGAGAAAGGATCATATGTTTTTAGAGTGGCTCCGAAGGTTTGCTCTTGTATCTTGAACCAGTTTGTGAATATGACCATTCTACTGTTTTCTAAATTCCATGATGTCCTATCTAGGGCCTCAATCATTCTGCCTGCCACCTGTTTCAACCTTCTGATGTTCACCATAACCATTCTGACTGCACATGACCTTGGAAGAATTGATGGTTATCCTTCTATCAGACTCTAACATTAGTTCATTGGTTTGTCTACCAAAAACCAATTTAGTGGAGATGATACCTTTCAATGGCTAACTGAGTGCCATTGGTTTGCAACCTTTCAAGGTTATAACTTCTTTATCAAAGCAAGTTCTCAATTGAAGTCTGAAATAACTGCAACAGATATAGACAAGGGGTACATAGTTTAGAATTGATCAAACTATAGATAAGATTCACACTGTCACATCAATGGAGAAAGGAAGTATTTGCTCCACTAATTATAGAAGTCTCTATAGGAAGCAAATAGTCCCAAAATGTTCATGAGAGAGTTCACAGAGAAGAGTATTCACTTGATATAGAGAAATGTGACATAAATTCCCCATCACAATTTAAACCATATATAAAAGGGCCATTTATCTCAATGTAACAACTCTTCGTGGTGTGAAAGAGCACAAGATTGTATATTAAAATGATCTATTTTTAAATTGCACTAATAACAGCTAAAAATCTGAAGTTTTAGGTTTGTTTCCAAACACACTATGTCCTGCCTACTGACTGTTCCATGATTAATAACAAATGCTGATGTATGTGGTGAAGGCATGGAGAAGACAAACATTTATAGCAGTCTTTCCCTGAACTCAGGAATGCAGAGTTAACCCACAGTCTTTCCCTGAACTCAGGAATGCAGCAGTTAACCCACAATTGATCTGTTTAGGTGTTTCCAGCATCCCATTATCTGCACAGATTAATTTCTGAAGGGTTTTCATTTTGCTCTGTTGCTGTGGGTCTGTCTGAGGGCATGCCAGTGACGCATATAAACAAAGATTTAATTGATTAACTTCTCAGTGAAAAATGCACACATTTCAAAAATTCAAAAAGTATTTCAACATGATTTTAGCAGTTCTTTACAGTAGTGCTGAATTATGTGGCCCTTTAAGGATCCACATTTTTTAATGAATTTCTATTCCCATATTTTTCTGTCTATTGATGGAAATTCACAATCAATATTGTGGCAAAAATGTTTTTTTTTGTAGTTATTCACGTTTAATCTGTGTTTTCCTTAAAGGCTGACCTGTATCCCCAACATAGAATACTCCAGGATATTTGACAACAATTATAAGTTATACCACATTTGATGATTTACAGGAAAAGATATTGGTCAGCGAGCTGCTGTTGTTTTTGTTGTTGTTCTGTCTATCAGTCATATCTGACTCTCGGTGACCATATAGATGCTGCATGCCAGGCACATCTGTCTGTGTTTCTGCTTATCCATATGGTTTTCATGGCAAATATACTGGAATGGGTTGCCAATTCCTTCTCCAGTGGACCACAATTTGTCTAACCTCACTGATATGACCTGCCCATCGTGATGACCCTATATGGTTTAGCTTACAGCTTCATTGAAGTACACAAGCAGCTTCACCATGACATGGTATGGATCCAGAAGAGGCAGAGTGTGGTACTGGTACTTACTGAAGATATAGTAGTGCATGTTTCACATCTTCTCTGTAGACAGGGAGTATGATATTATTTTTAGCTTTGTTAAATGAGGTTGCTACTACTAGTTGTTTCAAGTTTGGTTAGTCTTCTCTCTTTAACAAACCCAAAGGTCCATGTGTTATCTTCTAACCACCAGCGTTTCACATAGTCCAGGTATCGGCAGGAGATAGTCACTGAAAATGCATGGACCTTACTGATGTGCCAGCATTCTCAATAAAATCTCTAAAATTAATGTATTCAAATGGGTTAAATATATAAATCCTTGCAGCATTAAATTTAATAAAAATGTCCTAGACCTCAAAGGTATCACCCACCACAACCAAGGCAGAAAATATGACGTTGGCATTTTTTCTCTTTAATGCAGTTGGGCAAAATAAGGAAGTTTTCCTCTAAAACAAAGATGAAGATTAAATGGTGGCTTCAGTTTTCCCTGTTGAACTATGGGACCTTTCCTGTTTTATGCTACCATGCACGTGTGCACGGAACTGGAAGCCTCCTGTTGTCGAGTGCGCTCGCGTCCCGCATCCTAATGTACTCCTTAAGCCCCTAACTCCCTACACCAGTTACCGGGACTAACCCTTAGTCCGTAACTCTAACCCCCTAAAACTAAGTCTCTAAGCCCCCAACCCTAACCCCTACAACCCTTGCCAGCCCTAACTCTAATCCTAGCCCCCTACACTACTTCCCAGTCCTAACCCTAATCCTAACCCCCTAATCCTAAGGCTCTAAACCCCTACACCCCTTGATGGCCCTAACCCTAACCTCCTAACCCTCTTAGCCTAAACCTAATCCCCTAAAACACAGTCCATAAGCGCCTAACCCTAACCCCCTACACCCCTTCCGGACCCTAACCCTGTAAACCTAACCAGAAAACCCCTAAGCACTTACCGGCCACAAGGAGACAGCTTCATCGGCGCAGGACAGTGCAGCATGCGTGCGTGCACGTAACAGGTGCACGTTTGGTAGCATAAAACAGGAAAGCTCTGAACTATGGAATCAGTTTTCAGCTCTTGCTCGGAGCTATACATTTTAATTATATTGAGAAAAGGATCCACCTTACATCTTACACAGTGCATCTAGTTTTCTTGATATATCGTCTTCTTCAACCATTTTGTATTGCACACCATCTTCTCCCTTACATTTCAAGTTCTTGGAATCAGCTATTATTTTATTACTAGTCAACTGCCCGTCATAAATGACGAGATAATATTTAATGTGTCTCTTCCCCCTCCTCCCTCCCCTGTGTCTCTTGCCTCCCTTACTCACCTGTGTCTCTTCCCCCTCTCCCTCCCCTGTGTCTCTCCCCTGTGTCTTTTTCTCCCCCTCCACCCTACCCTGTGTCTCCTTCCCTGTGTCTTTTCCCCTCCTCTCTCCCCTATGTCTCTTTCCCCTTCTCCCTCGTCCACGTTGTCTCTTTCCCCCTCCTCCCTTCCTCCCCTATGTCTCTGTCTCCTCCTCCCACCATCCCCTGTGTCTCTTTGCTCCCCTCCAGCCAGCACACAATGCTCCCCTCCCTTCCTTCCCTCCCCCATCTCTCTCTCCCCATGTCTCTCTCCCCCCCATGCTTCTCTCTCACCCTCTCCCTGTCTCTCCCATCTCCCCCATGTCTCTCTGCCACCCTCTCCCCTGTCTCTCTCTCTCCCCTGTCTCTCTCTCTCTCCCACCCTCTCCCCTGTCTCCCCCCCCATTCCCTGTCTCTCCCCCCTCTCCCCTGTCTCTCTCCCCTGTCTCTCTCTCTACCACCCTCTCCCCTGTCTCTCTCCCCCCATTCCCTGTCTCTCCCCCCTCTCCCCTGTCTCTCTCCTCATGTCTCTATCCCACAATCTCCCTTATCTCTCCCCATCCCTCCCCCCTCGTGGTGCGCCTTGCGCATTTGCGGCAGGAGCGTTACACACTATGAAAACTATTATAGGTGATGATGGCCATTTACCCTTTCTCTATTGTCGCACATGGGCTTGTTCATTCTTATCATTATGTTATCTGTTTTTTTTTATGTATTCAGTTGAGTAAAGGTATAATTTGTAAAATCTAATCAATACTGCTTTTCACTTGATTAAAAGAGGTTATTTTGAAACTTTGTTACTAAATTGAATGTCTGTTCAATAAATAGTGTTTGTCTTCTCTCATGTTTTATAAATAAAGAGTAAGATAATTATATGCACCTAATAACTGTAAATCGTAATGAATATTTATGAGTGTAATGATTGTAACACCAATATCCTTCTCTATTTCCATCAAGCACACTCTATTAAAAATGTACATTGCAGAACCCCCAGAGTACCATTAGGTAACTTGGAATAAGCTTAAATGACCAAAGTAATGCCATAATAAAATGAGCTAGTTTTAATTATGCAATGGTCATGCATTAATAATAAAAATCCTAATTAATGGTTTTCTAATGACAATATTCTATATTAAAGGTCCAGTATAAGCCCCAGGTAAAGAGCTGAGAATATCTAGTTTGCCAATTGTTTATTCAATACATGTGTGTTTATAAACTCATCAATAAAGTAATGTATAAATAAAATGGTCTAAAAATGAATGTTAAACTGTCTGAGCTGCTGGACCTGCTGGACCAACTGCTTCTTGCCACATGACTCAGATTTTCTGTAGAAACCATTGAAATTGTCCAGTAGCTGTTTAATTATTTGGGAATTCTGATTTAAATATTCTTTTAATCTGACTATTGTTTGGAAATCCAGGTGTCACAACCCAGAGATGAGGGGCCTGTTTAATTATTTGGGAATTCTGATTTAAATATTCTTTTAATCTGACTATTGTTTGGAAATCCAGGTGTCACAACCCAGAGATGAGGGGCCTTGTGCACCCCAAGACCCTCCTACTTTAGATTATAGAAGCAATCTCCATGTTGTGACTTTATATTCATCCCATCACCCAGCTTTCCAATTCAGATCAGAACATCAGTCATGGAGAAGCAGGAAAATCAGATCCCTTTAATTAGGGTTTCTCATCATGCACCTTTTCTTAGTGAAGACAGACTGACCTCACATTTAAAAACCAAACAATAAATCCATATCTCCCCCTCCCCACTTTCTTTAGCCAAACATCCCCTGCTTTTCCTCTGCTGTCAGGAGTGGTGGGAGTTACCTATTCAGTTAAGCCTATCAACTTTTACGACTCTGATGGGACATACATCCTTATAATTCCTTGCAGAAACTTTAACAAACATGGCAGAAAGTGTCTCTCTGTTAGTTACCAGTAAAATAAGATTATTACAGTGCATATAACATTACATAGTAAGCCCAACATTCATTATTGTGGCCCACATTAAACATTACACATAAAAACAACATGTCATAGTCCTTAAAACAAATATCATGCCCATTTTAATAGCCATTGATATTAGCATATATGATATTGCATAAGTATGCACACCCTTAAACTAATACTTTGTTGAAGCACCTTTTGATTTTATTACAGCACTCAGTCTTTTTGGGTATGAGTCTATCAGCATGGCACATTTTGACTTGGCAAGATTTGCCCACTCTTCTTTGCAAAAACACTCCAAATCTGTCAGATTGCGAGCGCATCTCCTGTGCACAGCCCTCTTCAGATCAACCCACAGATTTTCAATCAGATTCAGGTCTTGGCTCTGGCTGGGCCATTCCAAAACTTCTGGTGAAGCCATTCCTTTGTTGATTTGGATGTATGCTTTGGGTCGTTGTCATGCTGAAAGATGAAGTTCCTCTTCATGTTCAGTTTTCTAGCAGAAGCCTGAAGGTTTTGTGCCAATATTGACTGGTATTTGGAACTGTTCATAATTCCCTCTATCTTAACTAAGGCCACAGTTCCAGCTGAAAAAAACAGCCCCAAAGCATGATGCTGCCACCACCATGCTTCACTGTAGGTATGGTGTTCTTTTGGTGATGTGCAGTGTTGTTTTTGCGCCAAACATATCTTTTGGAATTACGACCAAAAAGTTCAACCTTGGTTTCATCAGACCATAACACCTTTTCCCACATGCTTTTGCAAAATGTAGCCTGGCTTGGATGTTTTTCTTCGTAAGAAAAGGCTTTCATCTTGCCACTCTACACCATAGCCCATACATATGACGAATACGGGAGATTGTTGTCACATGTACCACACAGCCAGTACTTGCCAGATATTCCTGCAGCTCCTTTAATGTTGCTGTATGCCTCTTGGTAACCTCCCAGACCAGTTTTCTTCTCGTCTTTTCATCCATTTTGGAGGAAGCTCCAGTTCTTGGTAATATCACTGTTGTGCCACAATTTCTCCACTTGATGATGACTTCACTGTGTTCCATGGTATATCTAATGCCTTGGAAATTCTTTTGTACCCTTCTCTTGACTGATACCTTTTAACAATGAGATCCCTCTGATGTTTTGGAAGCTCTCTGTGGACCATGGCTTTTGCTGTGGGATGCGACTAAGAACATTTCAGGAAAGACCAACTAGAGCAGCTGAACTTTATTTGGGGTTAATCAGAGGCACTTTAAATGATGGCAGGTGTATGCTGACTCCTATTTAACACAATTTAATTCTGAACACAGCTACATCCCCAGTTATAAGAGGGTGTGCAGACTTATGCAACCACATTATTTATTTATTTATTTTCTTCCCTCCACCTAAAAGATTTCAGTTTGTTTTTCAATTGAGTTGTACAGTTTATAGGTCATATTAAAGGTGGAAAAAGCTCTGAAATGATTTATCTTTGTCTAATTTTTTTACAGCACAGAAACCTGACGTTTTAACAGGGGTGTTATATCCCCTGTACAGTGCCTTGCAAAAGTATTCACCCCCCTTGGCATTTTTCATGTTTTGTTGCCTCACAACCTGGAATTAACATGGATTGTTTGAGGATTTGCATCATTTAATTTACAGAACATGCCCACAACTTTGAGGATGTTTTTTTTATTGTTAAGCAAACAACAAATAGGACAAAATAACAGAAAAAGTCAATGTGCATAACTATTCACCCCCCTAAAGTCAATATTTTGTAGAGCCACCTTTTGCGGCAATCACAGCTCCAAGTCGCTTTGTATAAGTCTCTATGAGCTTGCCACATCTTACCACTGGGATTTTTGCCCATTCCTCCTTGCAAAACTGCTCCAGCTCCTTCAAGTTGGATGGCTTGCGCTTGTGAAAAGCAATCTTTAAGTCTGACCACAGATTTTCTATTGGATTGAGGTCTGGGCTTTGACTAGGCCATGCCAACACATTTACATGTTTCCCCTTAAACCACTCAAGTATTGCTTTGCAGTGTGTTTGGGGTCATTGTCCTGCTGGAAGGTGAACCTCCGTCCTAGCCTCAAATCACGCACAGAGTGGTACAGGTTTTGCTGAAGAATATCACTGTATTTAGCACCATCCATCTTACCCTCAACTCTGACCAGTTTCCCAGTCCTGGTGTTCTTTGGGTGATATGATGTGTTGGGTTTGCGCCAGACATAGCGTTTTCTTTGATGGCCAAAAAGTTAAATTTTAGTCTCAGCAGACCTGAGCACCTTCCTCCATAAAGTTTGGGAGTCTCCCACATGCCTTTTCGCAAACTCAAAACGTGCCATTTTGTTGTTTGCTGAAAGTAATGGCTTTCTTCTGGCCGCTCTGCCATAAAAGCGCAACTCTATGGAGCTTACGGCTTATTGTTGTCCTATGTACAGATACTCCAGTCTCTGCTGTGGAACTCTGCAGCTCCTCCAGGGTTATCTTAGGTCTCTGTGCTCCCTCTCTGATTAATGCCCTCCTTGCCCGGTCCATGAGTTTTAGTGGGCGGCCATCTCTTGGCAGGTTTGCTGTAGTGCCATGTTCTTTCCATTTGGTTATGATAGATTTGATGGTGCTCCTGGGGATCATCAAAGATTTGGATATTTTTTTATAACCTAACCCTGACTTGTACTTCTCAACCACATTGTCCCTTACTTGTTTGGAGAGTTCCTTGGTCTTCATGGCAGTGTTTAGTTAATGGTGCCTCTTGCTTAGGTGTTGCAGCCTCTGGGGCCTTTCAAAAAAGGTGTGTGTATGTAATGACAGATCATGTGACACTTAGATTTCACACAGGTGGACATCATTTCACTAATTATGTGACTTCTGAAGGTAATTGGTTGCACCAGAGCTTTTTATGGGCTTCATAACAAAGGGGGTGAATACATACGCACATGCCAATTTTCTGTTATCTATTTCTAAAAAATAGTTTTATGTATATATTTTTCTCATTTCACTTCATCAACTTAGACTATTGGGTTCTGATCCATCACATTAAATTCAGATTAACAAAACATTGAACTTTAGACTGTAATGTAACAAAATAGGTAAAAGGTCAAGGGGGGTAAATACTTTTGCAATGCACTGTAGATTATTACATTAATTTCTGTAATATTATATTTAAGCACATCGGGTTTTTTTCTTGTTGTTTAGTGAATTTAATGCTTTTTCTGATTCATAGTCTTTATGTGAATCTCATGTTTTGATTTATTTTGTCGATTTTCTTATCTCCCCCCACCTAATTAACACATGTTTTGCTATTCCAGTTGTCTGTGACCCTGCAACTTCCCTCAGCAAACTTACAAACAGCAATCCTCTCTATCCCTGCCCCTCTCCCCCACCCCTGGTTATTTTAAATATATTGAATCACTCAAATTACTTGCACTGATCTATTACTTATTCCTATTGATTGTTCCCTTGGCCACTATGTCCCCTTCACTTTCTTCTTCACCTTAAGCTCCAGCGTGATTCTCAGAACATCCTCCTCATTTTCTCCACATTATGTCTCCAACACCATTAACATTTCTCCTTCCCTGCTTTTCGCCCCTCTGCTCTTCTCCCACAAACTCCCCTCCTTCCTCCAATCACTATTTCATTCATGTCCTACAGCGCATAAGCAGAAATGCTTCTACTTGTCCTACTCTCATCTCCTTTGTCTGCTTATTTTGCTGGCTCCAGAAGATTTGTCTTTTAACCCTGACCCCTCACTCAGTCCCTCCTCTCGTTTGCCATGCTCAGCTCCAAGGGCTGCTAACTCTGTCGTACACCATGTGTTTAAACTTTGCCCTCTACTATGTCTAAAATGTACCCCCACCACTCAGTAAAGCTAACCTCTGACTTTCCACGTGCAGTCTATATTATCTGACCACTAGGGGCAGATAACATATTACACACTTGAACCAGTCACCTCAATTGACTCTCTGTGAGACCCCTTCTCTCTACCAGTAAACAAAAACCCTTTCCAAGTTTACACACCTTCCCATCAAAGCAAACTTTCAACTTCTCCTGATCCTGCTACTTCTTAGCTGTTATTCTTCCCCACGTTTCTGCCTCTTCCATTCCCTTTAGCTTTTAAGTAGCGAGTTTCCAATCTTGTAGGGTACTTTGGAAAAAAGCATCTTCTACAAAGATTCTAAGCTCAAAACAGGGCCCTCCATTTTTTTCAGTTGTTAATATTGTATTTTTACCTGTTCTCTTCCCCTGTACAGCGATACGGAATATGTTGATGCATTACAGATAAAAGTTAATAATAATAATAATAATAATGGATGGCTTTATTATTAAATGTATAAGTACACGTTTCTTGAACTAATAAGCGCTCAACTAAATACTCACAGACCTTTATCTGGTATTCAAAGATAGGAGAATCAGCCTCCAGTAGTCTATCTCCATCTTGAGGTAATGCAGGGAGGGTTGGGACAAGGGATAAGAGACCAGTCTAAGGGGTTTAAGAACAATCTGATTAGATAAGACAAGGAGCTTGTGCCCCCACAGCAAAAGCTCATTGCAGAGGGAACAACTGTAACACAGCAAGTTTACAGACATTAAAGATCATTGTGTTGATATAAGTTTGGGCCTTACAATGTACCTGATAGACAAGTCTGCCTCCCTGTGTAAATGTAAGTTTAATATATATATATTTTTTTTTTAAATCACTGCATAAGAATTTTATTAATGATCCAGCTCTTGGCTAGGACATTACAGTAATTATTTAATGTACAAGGGTGGTAGTAGATGAAACAGCATATCACACAATTCTATACCTCTCAACATTTCAGATGCCCAAAGAGGTACATCTATTTTCAGAGAAATCAGGAAGAACCAGAGAATATGGGACATGGTCAGAATTGGAAAAGAGGACCTTAAACCTGGAACTTGCCTTCAAAAGAAGGACATCTAGGAGCTTAGATGGACAGGGAGATTTCTCTTGAAAAAAAAAAAGGAACTGTCTTTCCAAAAAGGCTCTAGTTGGGAGGTATGCAGTGCTATGTGAAGGAGTCTACATATCATGAAACCCACATGGACTAGAACAGATGATATAATGCATTTTATAGAGTGCTCGATTGCGAGCCCGATTGACAAATATTAATTATTGGCACTAATTAATTCTTAGCCTCCCACTGCAGATTACATTTAACAGTCTTATATACTGTTGGCTGTGTCTAAGAAGGAAATTACAGGCTTGCTTAAATATTGTCAAATCATAATATACCGCCCCCTTAAAATCCTACTTAAAAAGGCAGGTTTTACGAGTTCAGCCTTGCGGTCAGAATTTGCGAGCTGGAGTCAATAAAATACGTCTAAACATTTATTAAAAAACACCCTGCAGTATAATTGCAAATAAAAGGTAAAGCAAAGTAGATTCTGTATTTTGAGTATATTGCAAATAAATGCCACATTTTCCTTAAACATGCTTCAATAAACTGTTACTCTGGGGACTTCTTAAAAGTAAGTGAAGTGTACATTTTATATCATAATTACATTGAGCAGGATTAAGTTAATTAGTAAACCTAGTTAACTAAACTAAACATTTTTACCAAAAGAGTGCCTTTAAATTCTAAAATGATAGCAAACAATATGTATTTTCCATTAATTTATATTCAGATATGTCACGGAATGACTATGCTTACAGCAATACTTTTTCCAGTAGAGATATCACTAGCAGTATCTGTGAATAAAAATCCATTTACTTTATGGGCATTGCATGTATAGTAAATAGAAATAAACTAAAAAACAAGATTGCATCTGGTGAACCAGGAATACGGGCAGAAGAAGTCTCTGGAGCATCCAACCATGATCAGGCTTTCTTGACTTTTTATGTCTGAATTTCTTGAAGTGTCAGTTGTCTAAAATGAAAGGTCTGTACAACTGGAGGCAAAACAGGAATTCCCTGGGGTATTTGGTGTGACAGCACCGATGAGTTATGACAGTAAAACAAATCGGATGAGATGAACTGCTCTGGGGAAGAGTGGGCATTTGGTGCTATTTCTGCAAGAGAAATGGATTCACTGCGGATAACTCATGTACACAATGTAATTCCATATTTACAATATCATCTTGTAAACAACCACTGTAGTTCAAGAAAAACTGCAAATTTATGAAATATCTAACTTTCATGGCCAGGGCCTGACTGGACTGTTTTACACTATGGCCTGGGCCTGACTGGCCAGAGTTACCCTGTTTTTATTATTATTATGGTTTTGTATTTTTTAGTGCTTATAGTTAAAGTATGATTACACTGTTATACTGTATGTATCTTGGTTTATGCTCTGCATAACATATTAGCTATTCTGCAGGCTATTGCATCAGCCAACACCCAAGACTGTAGTCTAATAGATAATCCTTTTACAGGTTTTCCCATTAAACAGGAGCAGCCTATTATGTAAAGTGTTGTTATCTGGTGAAGACTACCCTGTGAAACCGAGAAGTGGAACCGAGGGCCCTGTTTCAGAGGAGGAGGATGTCATCTGGGCAGTGGGGTCACCAGCAGGACCATCGGCTGCACGGCGGCATTTGACCCCACTGTCCCCCTCTACCAGAGACTGAGCATATCACCAGGGCCCTCCTACTGGAGAGACCAGTGGGGCTTGACCCCATTTCATCTTTCCCTCACCAGTGCGACAGACTGGCCACCATCACCACCACAAGGCCCAGCAACACCACCCCCCATATGGAGCAAGGCTCCAGCCCAGACCCTCCTCACTGGGCCATCACCAACACCTCCTCACCCAGCAATGCCCTAAGGACCTCCATCCCCACCACCACCACCAAGTCAGGATGCGCAGGCGGGGATGCTGGCCATCATGCATCAGCAAATCATGGGGAGGAGAGTAGGCACCATCTAATGGGAGACACCTTGAGCAGCGCTCTGGGCGCTCCTCTCCTTCGCCCATGCCTCCGACAAGGCCACCGCCATCAGCACCACCACTGCTCATGCTGTTGCCTCCTGGGGGGATGCCTCCCCCTGCCTCCCCACCACCCCCACCAAGGAGACGGCAGCTGCCAACATGGGATTGGGGCCCTGAGGCTAGGCGTAGGAGGATGTAGGGGCTGAACATATGTTTTGTGCCTTCTCAAAAGCACTCCTCAGTGACAATCTATTGGTCCAAATGTTAACGTAATCTAGCCTGGTTACAGAAACTTGGATCTTGGCTTATGTGATGGTGATATTTTGTATGCAGCTACCTCCCATCACATGGTCCATGATCCTCTTCTCTATGGACACATAGGGTTCTGTGTAACATTTCATCAATTGATGGTCACTTAGGAAAGCTTTTGAGAAGCGATGCTGCAGTCCCTATATTTCTAAGGGCCTTGTTTTGCAGGTGTTTTTGGTTTGTTTTGTTTAAGGTACAATCCAGGTCCATGTAGGCATCTCCTGCATCTGCAAGAATTGTGAAGGAAATGTATGAGGTGTAAGGTTTTCCCATTGCCTCTCAGGTAGACATTACTTCAATGACGGCCCCCTTCCATGTAGCTCCCACAATATTAAAGCTATCATATAGCCAGATATCTAAGACATGATTGTTGTTAGCCTAAATGTGAATCTTATATGGATAGAAGGTTGGGAGCTAACTTAAAAAGGGGATATTTTTGGTGCCTGGAGCAGCCAGTAAACATGCTTTGACTGTTCCATCAGTCTCTGAGGCCATTAAGTTGTGGCTAGCTAATTTTGCAGAAGATCTGAGGAATTGTATCAAAATATTTTCTATTATAGATGCTCCTGAAGAAATAAAACTGGCTATAGACTTCATGTCAGAGGCTTCTGTCGACCTTACCAATTTTCAAGCAGAATTATGGGATTTGTTTTAGCAAAAATTAGATTTAGTTTCTGTGTCAGGTTCGGTCTCCCTTCCATTTGATGGTAAACTCTTATTTGGCAGACAATTTGATAAAAGAGAAGACAGAGCCAGGAAATTACCGTATTTTCCTGTGTATAAGATTTCCTCATATATAAGACAACCCCTATTTTTTTTAGCCCAAAATTAAGAATTCAATATTTTAAACACCTAACAGAGCAATTTTGATATTTTATTAAATTTTCCAAACTGGAACAACTTTACTGATATATTTAGACAATCGGTAAATATATATATATATTTTTTTTCTAACATTGTTATGGGCTAGTGCTCAAAAAACTGTTAATGCTGTTATCATTTCTCAGTGATAAGGAGAACATTACAATCTTCAGTAAAAGTTAAGTAAAAGCAATGTTTGCCAGGCAAATTCATTTACTATTCCAGAAAGAAGAGAAGACTTATTAACCTTCATTAGCAAAACATAATTGTTCTTGTTCCAGAGCCTCGGAGAGGTAGGGGAATATACTCAAATATTTTTCCCACTCAAAAAATAAACAAAGAATGGAGATTAATTATTGACATCAAGTATATCAATGGTTGTCTCAACATCCGGAATCTCTTCATGCCATCATCTCATATGTTATTCTCCAAGATATGGCAGTCTCCATGATCAGTTCAATTGTTTGCCCCCTTTTTCTTGCAACAGTTCTAATGGTCATCACAAAAATCTTAACTTGCTTAATAGCAGAACTGAGAAATGAGACATGAGGATTTGTCATTATTTAGACAATATCATTATCCTGAGTCAAAGCAAATATCTTCCAATATACCAGAAGGAAGTAATATATTTTCAAGAATTACATGGCAGGGTGAGAAATATGAAGAAAAGTTCTCTAACTCCAACAAATTAGTTAATTTTCCTAGCCGCATAATTCAATAACCTCAGAGCAAAAGTTAACCTACCCCAACAGAAAAAGACCCTAGATTGCAAATTCATTCAAGAATTATTTCAGAAACATTTAATTACAGTAAGGGACTTCTGGTTCTACTATGTTCAACTTTCCTGATCATCAGATGGGCAGTATGTCATTTCAGACCCATGCAACAATATTTTCAAAACCATTTCAACCAGGGCTCTGAGTCATGGAACAAGAAGATTTGTCTAACAAACAACCCGAAGCAAACACTTTGGTGGAAACAAACAGATAATGTATCCAGAGGTCTTCCAATAGAAATCATAGATGTGACCTCCAAGGTAGAGCCTGAATTCAGCCATTTACCATAAAATATGGGAGAGGTTTGTAGATTGGGATTCTGCTGACTGGTCAGTCCAAGTTTTGAACCCTTCTCTTCAGAATATCCTGTCTTTCCATCAGAAAGGCTTTGATTTATGCATAAGTTATAACATTTTGAAGGTTCATATTGCAGCCCTTTCCACATTTTCTGGGATTCATTGGGTATCCAATGATCTGGTATTAAGATGTATGAAGGCAGTATTAAAGAAAACAATTTTGCCCCCTTGGAACCTTCCCACAATTATCAAAGGTTTGATTTAAGAAAATATTTCTCCAGAAGACTTCTGTAGATCCACCTTATAGTCCTCCTTTAATTCCTTTTTGATGAATAATAAACTTGATTTTGTTTTTCCGAGGAAGATGTCAAACTTGGTCTCAAAGTTTTGACTATTCTCAATAAAAGTGTTTGAGCATTGTATTTTCGGACTTTTGTTCTCCTTCTTCAATGGTAAGATTGGCTATTAACCCATAATTAATTGCTGCTGTGAATATACAGGAAAATAAACACTTTTAAAAGATACAAAAGTAATTTTCATTTGTGGAAATAATTTATGGCAACAATTCATTCCCTTCTGTTTTTTTGAGGAAGAAAATGTATTTTTCCTTAAACAAATTTCAGCTCCTGTTCTAATAGAGGGCCAGTTGACCTTAAGTAATTGCTTCTATGAATTAACGACTTTTATATCTGTTTAAATTCTCGTTTTTATGTCCATAGGGCTACACAGCTGCTAATAATGCTAGTTTGTTACAGTCTTCACAAACATGTGTCTTTTTTCTTAAACTACAATGGTTCTTTACGGCCAAAGAAATACATCTCTCTTTAATTTTACTGCTAGAGCTCCAACCCACTCTCTTTGATGATAATACTGATTTTGGCACCTAACCACATGCTGAATTACCACCATCCATCATTATAATTATTTTGCTAGAATACTGGTTCTGTATCGAAAATCAGCTTTGTTAGCCGAGAGAGAAATTGAAAAGGCTTCACGCAGGAGATGTCTGGAAGGTTTTGGGATCATTTACAGTAAACAAACTGAAATGACTGAGCTAGTAGCCTTGTTAGAAAAATGATTATTATTTATATAGCTCTTTGCTCCTAAATGGGACACAACTCTCATTACAATTACAAGATGAAAGCAAGTTGCTAAAGGGAAAAACATTAGTAAGAGAGGCAGGAAATAACTTCGGGAATGATAAAGCACAGAAATGTTTTAGGTTAATCTAAATGCTTTTGTAAAAAGAAACTGGATTATTTAGCCATTGTGTAAGTGCAAGTGGGTCATTAATTCAAAACAAATTGGAAATAATTTGGATACTTCCCTTATGTCAGTAAATGGATAGTCAATTTAAATATGTTCAGAAAGTTACCAATCAATCAGAGGTAAAATATTTTTAAGAAAGTAAACAAAAAATAGAATACAGTGTTATATGGAAAGATCTGATGCCCTACCAGCAACAGATGTGGGACCTGGGGGGTTTCCCAAATGTGTCCGCCATGCGCTTCTAATTTAGGAGGTCTACCTTTGAACGTATTAACATGTCCTGTATGTACATGTATGTTTTGTATGCAATATTTCATAGGGTATTTACAATGAAGGCCTAGTGTGTGTGTTGGCTGAATGTCGTTTTATTAGCAAGCTGCCCAAGAGGACTTCTATGTAGGTGGCATAATAAAATAACCTCACCTTAATAATGGACTGACCCAGGCATTGATAACCACCTGGGGAGATGTCCAGATACAGTGAGCCTCATTCAATTGCAAGCACGCAAGTCCAGGGATGTTGGGTGTAAGTCTACGGGTCTGCTGCGAGTCTGCAGAGTGGGCGACTTACTGTGCTATTCTATTGGCCCGATATTGCACATGGTAAACCATGCAATTGTATGAAGCCTTTGGGAGCTTGAACATGATCAATTAAGCAAGCTTGTAACCCCCGATGCAGAAACGGAGCCAGTCAACATTACATCAGTAAAACATGAATATGACATGTCAATCAACTAGCAATTCAGGGTCCGATATGCGATCGGCCCCGTAATCTCAAAAATAATACAAATGAATGAAGCCAATGTGATTCCATGTGGGTGGTCTGATATGTCCATGTAGGTAGCCTGATATGTATTAACTCATTGATTCCCAAGATTGATATAACCCCGAAAATTACGCATTCGAAAATAAAATCTGTAACTTGTGGTTTGACTTTTTTGCGGGCTTGATGGCTTGCTTAGAGAGGGGGATTCGGAGTAATTAGCGATTTGCAATTTTAGCGTTCTGAACTCTTTTGGCCATAAAAGATCAAAGGCTTGGAGGGGCATTAACTTGTGATGTTCACATCGCAATGAATCGGAGGCCGGAGCCCGTAACTGACCACAAAAAGATGCCAATTGAATAGCAAAATAAGTTACGACCTCCGTTTCCGAAGCCCACATCTCCTGATGCCTCAATTGAAAAAGGCTCAGTGACTCCAGCAATGTAAAACACTGCTTTGGTGGATAATATACATCAGCCCATACTTTCCAACTGTCATTGCAAGATACAATCACTGATTTGACGAATAATTAACTTACCTGTATGTATTTATATTTTATTTTGCATAAAGAGGAAGTAGAGACGGAAATAAAACACAGGTTGCAAGTGCACTGCTGATTGAAGGTTTAAAGTTCTTTTGGATGGATGGAATCTGATTTCTATAGAAACAGTATATAGTATATATATATATATATATATATATATATATATATATATATATATATATAAAGAGTGAGGTAGCCGTGAGTGTCCAGTAATCTAGAGGAATAATCAGAGTATTGAAGTATATAGTGATACTTTTTTATTGGACAAACATATTCATAATTATTATGATGAATTTTCAAGAGATAACTTCTCTTTAGCAAGTCTGAGGAAATTCTACTGGGAAGCACCAAAAAAGCTAAATATTTGTGTAGAGATTGGAGTGGCGCACCATAAATAATGTCCCGTGACTTTGTAGATCAGGTTTAGATAAGAACAAAGCAGAGCCAAAATTTACGGTCAAAGATGTCCCCACATTTGAAGATTGGAAAAACACCATTTGAACATGGAAAAGATGTGGAAAGAGTCATACATTTTTTTAGCAATGAGACAAAAAGCTAAATCAATATTAGGGCCAGTATGATAACAGAGGACACAGAATTAAAACATATATTCCCCAAACCTCCTTTGCATTTAGAACAGTCCAATAGAGAAAATGGTAACAAACCTTGCAATAAAATTCACTGCAAATGTTGTCAACATATCTGTAAAGAGCATACAGCCACAAATAACAACAAGACCTATAACATTAAAGGGTCATATTCATGCACATCATCCAATGTAGTGTACAAAATACAGTGTACTGCATGTCAAAAGGGCTGTTACATTGGGGAAACTAACCAGTCAAAAATTACACCTGAAGATAAATCCACACAGACTTTCCATCAAAAAATCACAATGGCTCAGCAACAGAAATCCCCATAAGGGACTTCCTAAATTCATGCGAACTCCCCAGTTTAACGGAGGAGGATAATGGGTTAATTGATTCCAAGATCTCTTTAGAAGAAGTGAATCAGGCTATACATGATGCGAAGGCAGGCAAGTCCCCTGGACCGGACGGATTCACGGCACAATATTATAAGACCTTCTCACATATCCTAGCCCCACACTTAACCACTTTTTTTAACTATATTTTGGAAGGTAAATCAATACCAGCGGAATTTAACCAAGCCAATTTGTTTTTTTTGCCAAAAGAGGGTAAAGATAGGTTAGAAGTGAAAAATGTCAGGCCCATATCTCTACTCAATATTGATTTAAAATTATTAACAAAGATTATGGCCAACAGGATAGCAGGACTCCTCCCAAAGTTGGTTCACCCAGACCAGGTAGGATTCATTTCCCATAGGCAGGCGGGAGATAATATTCGCAAAGTAACTAACCTAATTCATATAGCCCAACAACAGCGCTCTGCTTTGTGCTTGTTGGCCCTGGATATAGAAAAGGCCTTCGACACTGTGGAGTGGTCCTATTTATGGGAAGTACTAGCTAAGTTTGGTTTCTCAAACACATTTGTGAACCTGCTTCGAACACTTTATAAAAAATCAAAGGCGGAAATTAAAGTGTCAGGCCAGAACAATGAAACTATAGATATACAGAGGGGAACAAGACAAGGCTGCCCGCTCTCTTCGCTACTGTTTGCCCTGGTAGTGGAACCTCTGGCCCAGAGGATCAGGGCTTCTGCCCAAGTAAAAGGAATACAGGCAGGCTCAACTCAGTTTAAAAGTAGCTGGTTCGCGGATGATGTTCTTTGTACTCTCACCAACCCTATATCCTCGATCCCGGCTTTATTTGAAATACTTAACAGCTTTAGTTCAATTTCGGGCCTTAAATTAAATACGTCCAAAACAGAGGTGTTGGCTTTGAATTTAACCCAGGGAGAAGAGACTTTCCTGAGAGAAAATTATCGGTTCACTTGGCCAAAGACCCATATTAGATACCTAGGGATCAATCTTACAAGAAACTTAGGGGATCTCTATAAACTCAACTATGACCCTCTTATCAAACAATTAAAGAATGACATGAACTCATGGTCTAAACTCAAATTATCTTGGCTAGGACGGATACATTCCATAAAAATGAATCTGTTACCGAAAATTCTCTATTTGTTTCGATCCCTGCCAGTTAGATGCCCGGAAAAAGAACTAAGACAATTCCAAAAAGTAATTTTTCAATACATTTGGCAATACAAACTGCATAGAATAGCGAAACAAATAATGACTAGACACAAAAAATGGGGGGGGCCTATCGTGCCCTAATCTCATCCAATATTATCGCGCAGCTCAATTGGCAGTTATCCCTAGGATCCATTCTCGGGATCATAAACCAAGCTGGGTCTATATAGAGGATCAGGAATTACGACCTTACACCTGGGAACAAGTAATCTGGCTAAAAGATCCATTAGGGGCACTGAGACGGCTACAGAAACCAATAATCAGGTTGTCATTACAGTGCTGCAAATGGGCTCAAACAAACCATGGGATCTTGGGGGGCTATCTCCCTTGGCTCCCCTAATACCGCACCCGGAATTTCGGACCCCCCTATCCGACCATTCAAAGGAATGGTGGACATCAAGAGACCTAGGTAGAGTCGGGAACTGGGTAACAGAGGGGGGCTCTCTCTCCTATGTGAGTCTAAGGGATAAATATAATCTTCCACTGGAGGAGCACTATAATTTTTGCAGGATTAGTCATTTGGCGAACTCCCTAGTCAAGCAATGGGGAATCCCGAAATGTACTTGGTTCTCAAAATTATGTAGCACAGCGCCTTTAACAAGAGGAATACTAGTGAGGGGAAGGTGAGGACTGGGAGGCTGGACTGGGGAACACCTAAGAATTTCTTGCACCAAAGAGGTAAGATAATAACGGGGAAATCGACATGGAAGGGTGGAAGTCGGATTTCTCAGGATAACTAATAGCTGCCAATAGTTTAGTTACGGTTAAAGATTTAATTCAAGTTTAATTTGTTCTTAAGGGGAAAAGAGGGGAGGGGGACAGGGAGGTTCTGATAATTCAAGGAGCTTCAGGAATATGAATAAAAATGAGGATCATGATGACTCCAAAAACTAGTCTAGCTAGCGGGGATAAGTAAGGAAAAAGGGAACAGAAAAAGGAAAAAGAGGTGTGAAGGTCACAAACTTTACATGAAAATTTAAATGGAATATGATTACTGTACGTTATGCTTTTATGGCTAATTCTTATTACACTGAATTAGAATCTGCTTTTTATTGCAAACTGTGAAATAGATGGAAACTGCCTGATCTGCAAATCATGGCATACTGATATAATGTTGATTCTCTTCTTTTTTTCAAAGTGACCAATAAAAAATGAATGGTTAAAAAAAAAAAAATAATCACAATGAAGGCAGTTACTCTACACCAGTTGGGCACTATTTCACAGAAAAGAACCACTACATCCAAATCCTGAAAATCAAAATACTCAGAGGGCATTTCAGAACTATCCAAGAGCGGAAAACTTTTGAATTAAAAATTAGTAATTTTTTTAATACTAAGTCTACTGAACTTAATATTGATCTAGCTGTTTTGTTTCATTACCATAATGTTTTATGACTTATACACATTCCACATCTTTTCCCATGTTCCTAAATTATGGCTCTGCTGTGTTCATATCTTAACCTGAGCTACAGACTCACAGGACATTATGTATGGTGCTTGTCTGTACCCCACTCCAAACTGTTAACATATATTTAGCTTTTTTGGTGCATCCCATTAGTATAGCTTCAGACTTGATAAAGAGAGGTTATCTCTTGAAAGCTCATCATAATAATTATGAATATGTCTGTCCAACAACAAAAAAAGGTGTCACTATATACTGCAATATTCTGATTAATCATATACCTTTTAGACATGCAAATGGACTTATTAATGTATTATTCATTTTCTGTACTCTGTACGGTGGAGAGCTTTTCTCACTCTAGTGCTCACCATACACTAATTAATTGTTGTGGAATACCCAATCCTACAAAATCTATTGCACAAACCAGAATCTACCTCATACTGATGATAGCCAAAAGCTTGAAACAGGCCTGTATATGAGTGATTCTTGGTTTGCGTAAAATCCAACCTGGTGCTTTGCTTAAAAGCTTTTTAATATGGCGGGCATATGCTTTAAGGGAGCAATGTATAAAGTTGCTATTTTTGGATTAAAAGAGTGAGGTACATTGTATTCTCATTTGCATGTCCCTGCCTTTTAGACATGCAAATGGGCTTATTAATGTATCATCCATTTTCTGATTATTTTTTATATATATATATATATATATATATATATGTATATATATATATATATATATATATATATATATATATATATATATATATACAGTGGATATAAAAAGTCTACACACCCCTGTTAAAATGTCAGGTTTCTGTGCTATAAAAGGAGGAGACAAAGATAAATCATTTCAGAACTTTTTCCACATTTAATGTGACCTATAAACTGTACAACTCAATTGAAAAACAAACTGAAATCTTTTAGGTGGAGGGAAGAAAAAATGTAAAAATAAAATAATATGGTTGCATAAGTATGCACACCCTTAAACTAATACTTTGTTGAAGCACCTTTTGATTTTATTACAGCACTCAGTCTTTTTGGGTATTGAGGGTATGAGTATCAGCATGGTGTTCTTTTGGTGATGTGCAGTGTTGTTTTTGCGCCATACATATCTTTTGGAATTATGGCCAAAAAGTTCAACTTTGGTTTCATCAGACCATAACACCTTTTCCCACGTGCTTTTGGGAGACTTTCATATTTGTTTTTGCAAAATGTAGCCTGGCTTGGATTTTTTTCTTCGTAAGAAAAGGCTTTCGTCTTGCCACTCTACCCCATAGCCCAGACATATGAAGAATACGGGAGATTGTTGTCACATTTACCACACAGCCAGTACTTGCCAGATATTCCTGCAGCTCCTTTAATGTTGCTGTATGCCTCTTGGTAGCCTCCCAGACCAGTTTTCTTCCCGTCTTTTCATCAATTTTGGAGGGAGCTCCAGTTCTTGCTAATGTCAGTGTTGTGCCATATTTTCTCCACTTGATGATGACTGTCTTCACTGTGTTCGATGGTATATCTAATGCCTTGGAAATTCTTTTGTACCCTTCTCCTGACTGATACCTTTTAACAATGAGATCCCTCTGATGCTTTGGAAGCTCTCTGTGGACCATGGCCATTTTGTTGTGGGATGCAACTAAGAAAATTTCAGGAAAGACCAGCTAGAGCAGCTGAACTTTATTTGGGGTTAATCAGAGGCACTTTAAATGATGGCAGGTGTATGCAGACTCCTATTTAACACGATTTGGAATGTGATTGCTTAATTCTGAACACAGCTACACCCACAGTTATAAGAGGGTGTGCAGACTTATGCAACCACATTATTTTTATTTTTTATTTTTCTTCCCTCCACCTAAAAGATTTTGGTTTGTTTTTCAATTGAGTTGTACAGTTTATAGGTCACATTAAAGGTGGAAAAAGTTCTGAAATGATTTATTGCTTAACTCTTTCACTTCCCAGAAGAGAAGTATATATAGTATATTTGTGTTCACATTTGAACGTCTAAAACAAGTAAAAAACAACTTGCTTCCTGCTCAGAATTTCGAGAAATACAGTTATTACACAGCATGCTTATGTCCGTGCGTGCAATTTTTTCGTCCGTTAAAGTCATAATGTTTTCCAAGCCATGTGTTCCTTGCGAGAAGAGCCAAAGTGCTACTCGCTTCGGCAGTGTTTGCGAGCCTTGCCATGTGCTCCCTCAATCCGTGTCCATCCTCCTTCGGTGTAGCGTTCTTGTAAATTAACAACCCTGCCTGGCCAGAAGTCATATAAAAGTTCATCTAAAATTTACTTTGTGATAAAGCTGTGGAAAGGTATAATTTTGGAAATGTGTATAAAAATATAAAAATATTTGAAAGACAGTAAGTATGCGATGGGGCACAGTCAGGAACATCATTAAGAAGTGGCAGGTGTATGGCACCACCCAGACTTTGCCTAGATCAGGCGATCCCTCCAAAACTGGATGACCACGCAAGTATAGAGGCCTATAGAGCTACAGGATTTTATATCAAAGACTGGTGATCATGTGACAACAATATCATAAGCACTTTACAATGCCTATATGGGACGGCGGCAAGAAAAAATCCACATCAATCCTCTTATGTTTTGCTAAAAAGTACCTTAAAGATTCTGTGGACAATTGGCCAATGGTGGTGAGGTTAGATGAGACCAAAATCTATTTTTTGGCCCGGAATGCAAAACAGTAAGCCTGGCAAAAATTCAATACACCTTACCATCAAAAGAACACCATTCCTACAATAAAGCACAATGCTGACAGCATTCTTATACATTAACTCTACTTAATACTGTGAGAGCAAATGAGGGAATACAGTAATATTTGTAATTGGAAAAGGCAAGAACATGCAACCCTAGAGCACACAATTGCCTCTTGGGTACCAATAAAGATTAGTTGATATCTGAATGCAGTAGATGGTGCGGCAGAGGTGAAACAGACAGGGTTCTCTTCTACTCAACTTTTACAATTACAATTTAAATTCTCAATGATTTATATATTAGCTTCAAATCATTCTTTGGTTTATTAGAACAATTGTTTATACCCATCCGTCACAATGTTTTTGGTTACAAAGAGCAAATCGACAAAATCTGCTGAAAGTATTCAGCCATCAGTAATAGACACAATGTAGTTGCCATCATGTAGAGTTCAACTAGAAGCATGTTTTAGAAAGACAAGACTATTTATCCATCGACTGTCACTGGAATATTAATTCCCCATGATACTTTGAAATATTATGATATCAGGGATTTTGAGATGTGATCTTCCACCATGCATTCTGAGTCTTTTGTGATTGGATGTTTCAGAAATCAAGAGCTTCATTGGCTGGTAGCATCATGGGCTCTTACCAACACCTAATTCTCACAACCCACTGTATTAATTAATAATTCCAGTGTTTAAAATTCTCATATTGCCTCAGAATAAACCATATACCTTGCTTATGTAGGTTTAAACTGACAACTACTTTATTGATGAACACACAGAACATATTTATAGGCACAGTAACATTAACCTAACTGGGGAGGGGGTCAGTCGCAGGCTCATATCAGGGATTTCCTTTCCTGAACTCAGTATGGGTCAATTAGTCCCAGCATGGACTGAGACAGTTAACATGGTTGGCCAAATGACCATCTACATTTGTAGGGACCTGGGGTTAACCCTTTGATACCACAACTCAGGGCAGAGGGGATGCATCTTAACCATAAGGGTTTACAAGTATAGGTTAAAATGAATAATAATCATAATCATAATAGGAGCCCCACATAACCTGTGTTATTAAAACCCCCAGGGAAAATCCTGCACTTCAAGACTAAACATGACATATACACGTTCACATGGACACAATAACATAATTCTTGGTAAACCTAAATAGTCCAAGAGGATTTGCTCTTTGGACAAGTTACTACAAACATGGGGGAAATATTGCATAGCACAATGGAATAACATGGCACACGTTAACCCTATCCAAGCCATCATGTTCCTGATATCCATGTGGCCATGACATCATACTGTAACTGGTAGATTGCACACTGATATATGTTAAACAATATTAAATACTAGAATATTGCCCGTCAAAAAATGACGGCAATGAAATTGTAAGTGAGCTAAGGTTGTTTGGTGTATATAATGTGGCTGATGTAGCGTTGTTCGTTTTTTATGTCGTGCAAGTTTTTCGGAATATTAGTTTTCTATGTCGTGCGAGTTTTCCGTAATATGCGTGGTCTTTTTCGGAATATCCGTAGCTGTTTGGTGGTGTTTTGCGTGTTTATGGTAGTGTTTTGCGTATTTAGGGACCTTTAGTCTTGTTTTCGTTGTGTCTCGTATGGTGTTTGCGTGTGTAGCCTCGTTTTCGTTTTGTTCGGCGGCCATTTTTTCTCTTGCTTATCAAAGTTTTTATTGTGCAAACTCTTTTTTTTTTTTGAGTGAAATAAAGGTGTAAGATGCATTTTTTAAGTCCTGGATGCTCCCTGTTGCTGTAGGTAAGGTTTTTATGTATGTGCTGTGTGTATGTATTGTGTTTTTAGTTTTGTAATGTTCGCGAGTTGCGTCCGAGTGTTGCAAGGCCGTAATGTGTGTGAACGTGTGTCGTATGTTGTTTGCGAGTGTCGTAATGTGCGTGTTGTGTTATTTGCTTTGCGACGTGAAGTTTGCGAGGGTCGCAGTTGCTGGAATGGAGCGCCTTTGGCGCTCCATGCCAGCAACTAAGGCCCTCGCCCAGTGCCCTCGCTTCGCAAGCGTTAGCAACAACTCGCATGCTCACAACTATATATGTGATTGCCAGCCTCATAGTCCCATAGTCCCAAATAGTCTTAGGGTTCTCCAGTGAGTAACACTAATCTTGGTGAACTCACTATGTACAATATGCTGGCAAACGCATAGGAGGAAATCCTGAGGGACAAAATGTCCACAACCATTGTTGTTGGAATACTTGACTTAGTGGACACGGACTGGCCTGAGACCCTGCAAAGTGAGTATATGCACCCCCAATTATGCAACACATTTATCAAGCGTGTTCACCAAACATAAAATCCCACTCAATGATATGGTCTACATCATATAGCAATGGTACGGTGACTCAACTGTGATATCAATTTTCCAGCTCCTTAATTGACACCACATGGTGCAGGTTCTGACTGGCAACATCCTCAATCCAACAGCCACCCTATCCCACATGGTAGGTGGAGGAGGAACTTAACCTCCAAATCCAGCAATAACATGTGAAGGTAGGCATTCCAGGAGTTGAAATGCCTACAGAGTGAGCATATCCATTAGATTAGATACATTGGGCATAACAACCAGAGACACAATTGACAGATGGAACTTTAACCCCAACTCCGCCAACACCAATATTTTGCCAAGTCCATGGAGGGGCAACTCTTTTGGCATGTTGGAAAACTTTCAAAGACAGGCTGTCTCACAAACCACCACACCAGAGGAAAGGTCCCTCCAATATGCCTCTCTATGACATCCTCGCGGCCTTCACCAGCGACCCCTGCCACATGTACAACAAAATTACTGTGGTGGCGCAGGAGATGGGGTGCTCTGTCCAAGAGTGGGAGGAGATTCAAGATTCATCAAGACCCTTTCTATTTAGTTTCATTGTAGCTCTCCAAAAGACAAGTGACAGGAAGTTGAAAAATAAACACACATGAATTGTGCCTATGTTAATGAATCATTGATATATTATTTGACGCATTATTGTAAGAATTCAACGTTGTGGATCTCTGATTGCCAATGCAATTTGAATATAGAGATTTGTTTAGAACAAGTGCTCTTTTTTAGAATATCATCCCAGGGTATCATTGTGAGATCACAGATCACTACTTAACAATATGAACTGTATTATATTACTTTATAGTTTGACAGATAGTAAAGGACAAAGTCAATTTTCACAGAAAACCCCAAGGTGTAATTAATTTAACCACAATAAGATATAGTTTTGAATTGAAACCAATTACAAAAATATACACTTTTTTCAGGCACAAATCTATGATCTACTACTAATTTTGATAACATTTTACTTTTATTGATCATCATTAAAAACAAAAAAGTCTTTCATAAAAAAAAACTAATTGACAATTAAAAAATGTCAAACAGCATTAACTTTTACATAATTTTTAATATCAACTTGATGTTAAAGGTATAACTACGTGAGCTGGTTTATGAATGCATCTGATAGAGGAGATTTAGTAGTGTATGCAAAAAAAATTTGCATGAAAAGATCCCAAAATAAACATTTAAACACTTACATTGAAGTCAGCAAAATGTCTTGTAATTTTTTTGCAAATTAGGGTTAAAACCCTTCAAACCCAGGCTAAATTAGGATCAAATTTAAAATAATTTATATTGGCCAATCAGGTTAGCTGAAACATTTGATTTAAACTCTGGAATTCCTGTTTGTGCTGAAAAGTTGATCAGGGAGGAGGCCACAATATGGGGGTCAATCATAGTTATTGTATGTGTGTGTATTATACACAGGGCAGTGTTCGTGTGTGGCCTTAACAGGCAAGAATTATTGTATTACTTTGTAAATGTATTGATATATGGATGGTACCCAGGCTTGTTAGGTATTGAGATGCTGCATTTTCCCCAGGGAGTTTAATAAAGTGCATTACCAGGGTCCCTTGGGAAGAGGGGTCACCAATTACGAGCTGCTTGGTTGTAGGGGATCCTGTGCAGTGGGGGAAAAGCTGTCCAGCAACAGGAGACAGTGGACAGTTAGGTATGAATGGGGAAGCAAGCTGGGCATATGGAGGGTCTCTTACATTATAGACTAAGTGTCTCCACTCCGGATCTGATCAGATACCCCTGTAAGTCCAGTATTAAAGGGCCAATTGGCCTGGATGGTAAGTTCCCAGTCCAGGGAGGTGAGTAAGAGAGGGTGACATTACTGGGGGACAGGCCTCCTCACATGGTCAATGTTGGAATAGTGGAGAATAAATGATGGGGTGGTGTATAAAATGTGCTATGCATAAAAAAAAAAGTTGTCAGTTTGAACTACATAATTGATGTGTATGTTTCATTCTGAGGGAATAATAATCCTTATTACTGGGATTATTCCTGTGGAACCTGCATTCGACTTTGTTACAGTTAATAACATTTGCTGGGTGGTTACTGGTTCCTGTAGTTTGCTGGGCTCTGAAATGCCACTACGCTGAAAGCAGGAGAATTTGGGTTGTACATGGTCCCCTCGTGTTTGTTCATATGTGGGACTTTTACTTGTAAGATTTCCTGCAAGAGTGATGTAATCAAGCCCTGAGAGTTTTCAGTTAAAGTTATTTCAGTCCATTTTGAAAATGTTAGGTTTGGTTGTGTACCCCAGCATCACACTCCTAGAATATTAGAGTTCTCACAAAACATTCAAGCCCTTCTCATCAGAATAAATTCAAGTACAGTGCAGGAAGTATGTTCTTACCTCCAGCAGGCCATACTGTTCTTGCAATAATGAAGCATTCTTCCATTTTCTCTTGTTAGTGCTACTGATATTCATATTCCCAAATTCAAATTGAGTCCAATTAATCAGAATTACCTCTATACATTTGATCTTTGAGACCATATGGCAAAATATTACAAAACACTTTATGACCTTAAGAACTATATCTTAGAGAACACATAAGAGAGTGGATATTTGATATTAACTTTTGATATTAACTTCTTATATGTCAAAATATGTAATACAGTTCAGGAGGAACGTATTTACAAGCAAAAGAGGAATGCAAGAAAAAGACATCATGATTTCATGCTGGATTATTTAAGGGTTAATGTGAGAAAATACTTATTTTCAGAAAGGGTAGTAATAAAGTGAAACCACTGGAATTGTTAGGGTCAAAGATAGTCAAGGGTTTTAATGTTTAACTAAGTCAAACTTTTTAGGTAGATATGTCCTTTTGGTTCTTATCTGAAGTCAGATCTTTGTTTCTGTGTTCCTAAATGTTCTTGGTGCTATTTAAATTAAATTATACATGCGCAAATGCTGCACAACTTTGTAATTGCAAGGCAATACAAAAGATGCTGAAAACAGATGAAGAAGGATCTATAAAATGTTTGGCACAGATGGAACAAACATTAATGTGCTGAGAAGGTTCCAGGAGTTCAATAAAAATCATTGGCTCGTAGTCTGATAAAAACCCCAAGCTATTTCGTGCAACACATTGCATATGTTTTGCGGTAACAATATGCATAAAACTTGATTAACAGTAGCAGATTTTGTTCATAACTTTCATATCTTTCCCATTTTTCACTTTTTTTCCCCCCAATATTTCACCTCACATATTTGTATTATTTTTATAAATGATTTACTGACCGGTTGAGAAAATTTGCTTTAGAGTTTCTTTAATTTCTAACATATGTCCCTACTTCCTTTTTCTTGAATGCCTTATCTTTATAATCATATTGTATGTGCCAAAACGGGCATTGGCGTGTACAGCATTTGCCCAAAATGTGAGCTTTCTTCTTGAGTGCAAAAATATGCAATTTATATTATTCTCCAGTTTCAGTACAACTCAAAATTTATACAGGGAGTGCAGAATTATTAGGCAAATGAGTATTTTGACCACATCATCCTCTTTATGCATGTTGTCTTACTCCAAGCTGTATAGGCTCGAAAGCCTACTACCAATTAAGCATATTAGGTGATGTGCATCTCTGTAATGAGAAGGGGTGTGGTCTAATGACATCAACACCCTATATCAGGTGTGCATAATTATTAGGCAACTTCCTTTCCTTTGGCAAAATGGGTCAAAAGAAGGACTTGACAGGCTCAGAAAAGTCAAAAATAGTGAAATATCTTGCAGAGGGATGCAGCACTCTTAAAATTGCAAACTTCTGAAGCGTGATCATCGAACAATCAAGCGTTTCATTCAAAATAGTCAACAGGGTCGCAAGAAGCGTGTGGAAAAACCAAGGCGCAAAATAACTGCCCATGAACTGAGAAAAGTCAAGCGTGCAGCTGCCACGATGCCACTTGCCACCAGTTTGGCCATATTTCAGAGCTGCAACATCACTGGAGTGCCCAAAAGCACAAGGTGTGCAATACTCAGAGACATGGCCAAGGTAAGAAAGGCTGAAAGACGACCACCACTGAACAAGACACACAAGCTTAAACGTCAAGACTGGGCCAAGAAATATCTCAAGACTGATTTTTCTAAGGTTTCATGGACTGATGAAATGAGAGTGAGTCTTGATGGGCCAGATGGATGGGCCCATGGCTGGATTGGTAAAGGGCAGAGAGCTCCAGTCCGACTCAGACGCCAGCAAGGTGGATGTGGAGTACTGGTTTGGGCTGGTATCATCAAAGATGAGCTTGTGGGGCCTTTTCGGGTTGAGGATGGAGTCAAGCTCAACTCCCAGTCCTACTGCCAGTTCCTGGAAGACACCTTCTTCAAGCAGTGGTACAGGAAGAAGTCTGCATCCTTCAAGAAAAACATGATTTTCATGCAGGACAATGCTCCATCACACGCGTCCAAGTACTCCACATCGTGGCTGGCAAGAAAGGGTATAAAAGAAGAAAATCTAATGACATGGCCTCCTTGTTCACCTGATCTGAACCCCATTGAGAACCTGTGGTCCATCATCAAATGTGAGATTTACAAGGAGGGAAAACAGTACACCTCTCTGAACAGTGTCTGGGAGGCTGTGGTTGCTGCTGCACGCAATGTTGAGGGTGAACAGATCAAATCACTGACAGAATCCATGGATGGCAGACTTTTGAGTGTCCTTGCAAAGAAAGGTGGCTATATTGGCCACTGATTTGTTTTTGTTTTGTTTTTGAATGTCAGAAATGTATATTTGTGAATGTTGAGATGTTATATTGGTTTCACTGGTAAAAATAAATAATTGAAATGGGTATATATTTGTTTTTTGTTAAGTTGCCTAATAATTATGCACAGTAATAGTCACCTGCACACACAGATATCCCCCTAAAATAGCTAAAACTAAAAACAAACTAAAAACTACTTCCAAAAATATTCAGCTTTGATATTAATGAGTTTTTTGGGTTCATTGAGCACATGGTTGTTGTTCAATAAAAAAATTAATCCTCAAAAATACAACTTGCCTAATAATTCTGCACTCACTGTATTAGTATAAATCACTAATTCAAAAGGAAAAGAAACTTTGCAAAAATCAATAACATTTTGGCAAGCCCATCAGTTTACCCATACTGCAAATAAAAAAAAAAGTAGATAAAATAAAATAAATGTTTATGTTTGATAGTGTCAGGTATACTCTAATATTTCAAATGTGATATGTTACTAACCTGACCCTCACCACTTTGGTTATGCCATACCACTGACTCTGGATTATATGTAATGTTTCCCATCAGTCTGTTTGACTCAGACCCTAATTGATAATTATAGGTCTATACTCTTTCCCTAAAGTCTGGGCATACGCTTACTGCAGACTGCCCTTTAAAGGGACTTCGAAAGCATTTTCTTTGTTGCATCTGAAAGAGGGTGTATAATCATGTACTTCTGTTTTTTCTTTTTCTTAAATAATACTCTCAAAAGCTGATTAAAATGTTTAAAAGATCTGGGGCTTGTCCCATCGGCCATTGAGCAGTAATATAGATGTATGAGTCATACTTGTCTACCAAATATCTACAGATGTAAGCATGCTCTGTGCACTTCCTGTTAGTTTCAATTCACTTTAAATACATTTTACTTAATATTTTTTTCATGCAATATTTAATTTTGGGAATGTTTAAAGCATGTTCTTTTAAATACTTGAAAAAAAAAGAATTGTATTCCATGTCCCTTTAAGGCACACAGCTAAGACTATTGGAGTGCCAAAAAATCCAATTAATCAATATTACAGGAAATTAAGTCAAACTGTTCACTGGAAGGTATGATCATGAGACTGGAGCTCCATTTTTTGGCCATATCATGAGAAGACAGGATTCCTTAGAGATGACTCTGATTAGTTAAGAGACAAAAATGAAATGTTTAAACCATGCTTTTTTTAAAGGACCACCATCATATTTATAAGATGCTCTTATGAAGAACTTGACTTTATGATAATGTGTAAAATGTTGTCAGAACTGTTAGAATAAATGCAGCTTATAAATATGTAACTATTCAATTTTCCTTTAATTGAAGAATAATTAAATATTTGAAATATATGTCGCTGCCCCATAACATGACAGAAAATTAGAAACTCTGAAGCACTTTATGGACTCGATAATCCTACATGGCAATAAGCTTTTTCTTTCATTTCGACTCCCCCCTCCTTATACTACTGTCTGATACAAGTGGATGCCCAAGTATCTTGTTATATCTTGCGAGCTTGCTATATTGTCAAATTCATACAGTTTTAATAGTTTGCTGAAAAAGTAGCTCCAATAGCAACAGGCAGCGTGCCCCCTCACTTGCCCTTTACATCTTGGGAATTTAATTATTCGCATACTAGAAGAGCTATGTGTGCTTTAATTAGGGCTTATGAGTTCTTAGGTTATGAAACCTTCCCTCGTTTTATTAAGAACCATCTGGGAATTTAATTGACTCAATTATATTGGTCATTTAAAAATTCTGCTTTTGCACACAAAAGGATCGTTGGTTGACCTATCAAAGAGGTAGCATCGTGTTCCTTGTGAATGCTTCTTTTAACTTGAATTGAATAAAATTCAGCTTTGTAGTTTCCATGGCAACTCGGTATATAAATCTGTATTGGTGATTATATATTTGTATTGCTTTTGGGGCTAAGGCTAAAATTTTGTATGCATCTATTTTGCATTTATTTTTTAACTAGCGACTTGCCCGTCAAAAAATGACGGCAATAAAATTGTAAGGCAGGTAATGCTGTTTGGTCGACATTAATTTTTTTGGTGGTCCGAGATCCTTCGTCGCTCATTGCGAGCCTCTCGCAGAGCACCTTCAGTATGTGCTTGGTGGTGTTTTGCGTCTTTAGGGTCCTGTAGCCTCGTTTTCGTTTTTTTCGGCGGCCATTTTTTTTCTCGCTTAGGGGAATTTGTGAATTTGGACTTACAGTAAATTGAGATGTAACTTCACTTTCAGAGGTCCCGGGTGCTCCCCCTTGCTGTGGGTAAGTCTTTTTTGTGTGTATTTATTGTGTTTTTAATGTTTTCAGGTGCCCGCGGTTTGTATTTTTTTGTGTAAGTACGTATTTAGTGATTGCGTGTTAGATCTATTTTGTTAAAGAGCCATGTGTGAGGCGCCTTAGAGCCTCCACCATTGCGGACCCTCGCATTGCGGAGGTGTTGTCAAACTGCCAGCTATCGTCCCGCAACTGGCTCATTGCAGCCGACTTGGGAGCCTCCACTTCCGCAAATGCGGACCCTCGCCTTCGGCTCATTGCAGCCGACGTTAAAGCCTCCACCTTCCCAAAGGCGGCCCCTTTGCGAGGGTCCACATTTGCGGACCAAACTGCGTCCCTCACTTCGCATAAAAAATTACGGCAATAAAATGTTAAGCCTGACAATGGTGTTTGCCACACATTGCGAGGCTCTCCACCCCTCTAACCTGCCTTTGGCGCTCATCGCAGGCCTCGCAATGAGCGCCTTCGGTGGCCATTGCAAGCCTCCCAATGAGTGCCTTTGGCGCTCATTGTGAGCCTCTCCCCCTCTACTTTACTGGCCTCGCGATGAGCGCCTTTGGCACTCATTGCGAGCCTCTCCCCCTCACTACTTCCTCTCCCTCCCCTGTGTCACTTTCCCCCCCTCTTCCTCCCCTGTGTCTCTTCTCCCCTCCTCCCTCCCCTGTGTCTCTTCCCCTCCTTCTCTCCCTCCCCTGTGTCTCTCTTCCCCCTCCCAGTGTCTCTCTTCCCCCTCCTCTCCCTCCCCTGTGTCTCCCACCCCCTTCTCTTCCTCCCATGTCTATCTCCCTCCCATGTCTGTCACCTTAATGTTACACCTGCGTGTGCTTGTGCACCCAGCCTCGCGCTCGTGCGCGCTTGACCCCCCTCTTCTCTCCCATGTCTTTCAAGTGACTGCTGCAGCCACATGCACGGCCTACCGGTGGTCAGAGCTGGAGAGGCCTGAGCATGGAGCAGGGAGCAGGCAGGGCCGTCAGACCCAGAGTCCGGAGCATGGAGCAGGCAGGGGCACTAGCCAAGCATTGAATTGCAGCCGGGGGCTGATGTGGCCCGCTGTACTGCGGGCCCTGCGATGAGCTCCTATGGCGCTCATCTCGAGCATCAGTGGGGCAGGGGGTACCAGGCCAGCAGGTGTTGTCAAACTGCCAGCTATGGTCCCACAACTGCGGGCCTCGCTTCGCGAGGGCCGCAAAGCATGACGACAACTCACAGTTTGACAACTATTATATGTGATATATATATATATATATATATATATATATATATATATACACAGGAGGGGACAAAAAATCTATAAAACTTAGGAGCCACATAGGCTGTTTTCTAGTACCCTTGAAGGAAACCTTTCATAGCTCCCAAGTCAGTTTTCATCCCAGTTGGAATAAAATGTCATCTGAACTTATCCAGTGAAACTTTTAAATAGATGGCCAATTCTGCCAGAAAATGTCAGTTTTCTATCCAATATTAAGCTACATTGAGTGAGAAGATGATGTTTTGAGTATGCAGTCAAGTAGTTTAGAAGTTACAATCATAGTCACAGTTGTATTGTGTTATTATTTATATTATTAGACACTGTTTGCAAAGCACCAACATTTCTGTACATGTGCGTATTTACTTGAGATGTATGAAAATACAGAATAAAGTCTCCAAATTGTATAACATTTCATCAAAGTGTTAATTTTACAGATCAGGTCTCAGTCCTGCAGTGATATTTTAGTTCTCAAGATAAAGGCAAGCCAGGTTCATATGGCAACCAATCATCAACCTATTCATCTGTAAACCAGCTGGTTTCACCTCTGTGCCATTGTGTGGGTGATATTAAAGCCTTTCATGTAAAACTCACAACATATTATTCCAATCTCAGAAAAAGAAAGCGCACAAGATAAACAGAAAGAGAAAAAAAAAATGCTACATTTAAAGGGCAACCTTGTAGGTTGTGAGTTCAAATCCCACCAGCCACCCATTTTACCCTACATTAATATTTATTTATTTTGTTTCATTATCTTAAAAGTATTACAAACGCCCATATTTTATTTATTTGTAGAGCCCCAGCAGACTCTGAAGCACTAGGGGTACAGTAAACACACGGATAATATCTTAAATACTTTTTAAGAAAGTAAAAGACGAGACAATGCAATTGTACATACACTCTGGTACAGGAGGAGATGAGAGCCATGCATTAGTAAAATTCTGAGAAAAGTACAAGTAGTCTAAAGCCACTAACCAAAAAAAAACTGATAACCTAATTAACAGCAATTTCCAAAAGGAAACCACATTTCCACATACTTTCTTACTTTCTATCTGATAGTGAAGACCACATGTTGCAACTTCAGTCCTACTTTAACTATATTGCTTTACTCCACTGATGAGTTAAAGAATATAAGAAAATAGAGTGATCATATTAACTAGCAACCAAAAACAATTTAAAATTGTTGTGAACCTCCCCAAAAACTACCCTGAGAAGAAACCCAGTCCTAATGTTTCTTATACCCCTTTGTAGTGAGAATCCACTTCTGACTTCTCAGCCAGCCAAGGTAATATCATTATCTCCTGTAATTGGTGGATAAGAAGGAGGATTGACCAAGAATGCTTCCAAGAACCACAAACCTGCTGTAAGTCTTTGTGAAGAATCTAGGGATGGGAAATAGCATATGAATTAGATTAGTCGACAAAAATAAATTAAGTGACTGTCCCAGTCTCTTTCTATATAAACAATGTATTAGTTATTTAATATTTTATTATGAGTAAAATGGATTAGGTTCCCCAAATCCTCCCCACTTTACCCAAGTCATGCAGAATAAAATTGCCCCTCATAGGGAAGGTAAGGCGGGGGGTGATCAGTAAGTGCTAGCACATAAGATTCACAAGTTTTGCCAATGGATCTCTGTCTTGGCATCATGTGTATCTTACATGAATGGTGCTCAAAGTCTGAAAGAGAAGTCATACGGGGGAGATATTTATATTTTTAAAATAAAAAAATGACTGACTTATAGGCAGTTGTAGTTTTTGCTTTTAAAGCCTGTGTAGCTTTCATAAAATAACGGATCACATTAGCAGCTATTCCAAAAAGGAAAACACTTTTCCACATGCCTTTCAGTTCTATCTCATGGTTCAGATCACTTTAGTGGGCTTTTAAAAATTACAGAACACATTTTTTAATTATCTCTTTCCTTACATACATTGAACTTTCCTGTGAGTGTGTTTCTCTGCATTTGGTTGTAACTTATCAAGTGGCTTGACGGGGACCACAATCTCTATTTAAGTATCTTAGTATATTTTGTGGGAAAGCTTTTGAAAAATGAATTGACAGAGATACAAATATTTTGAAAACCGTCATGAACAAAAAAACATTTACAATTTCTATAAAGGTAAGTTCGATCTGATTGAATGTATTTAACCTTTTTAAAACATTTTGCCCACTATCTCAAATGACTCTTTATTGAATTTGTTTTATGTGGTTCATACAAACAGCATGCTTGTTAGCAGCATGAGACACTGGTAGTGTGAAGTTCCTGCCCTGTGGGTGTGGCTTTAGGCCATAGCTGTGCATGATGGCAGTTCCCAAGGCAGAGAACATATAGAAAGGGGGTGGATCCAGATGGTATGAATCTGCTACTTTTTTTCAGCTTCTGAGTAGTGAGTGAGGTGTAAAATTTAAATCACAATTACACCAAAGAATATAAAATGAATGAAGTCACATAGTTAAACATTTATATAAAACAAAAAATAGTGAAGAATTTTGGTATAAAATTTATTAGTGTAAAGTGACTTATTTTTACATAAATGTAATAAGATTCAAATTGTCTAGTCCTTGGGGGATGCCATTACCTCTGGCAGCTAAGAGGCAAATGTATTGTATAGTCATGAAACATTTACAAGATCCATATCACTAGACTCCTCAGACGTATTAGTTTCCTCAATGTGTTATGTTATAAATAAGATAGAAAGGTCAGGAAGCCCTCGGCTACACCAGGGTGTTCTTTGTGATTAATTCACTGCTCTAAGTCCCTACTCTGAACTATTTACAGAGATTAATAGATATTCCTCACTGATGTTTTCCTGTTCAGTCATCCCATGACAATGTGAGTAGTTTTCCACTGTCAGGTACAGTATACAACAAAAAAGACTATTTTGGATGAATGTAAAACCATTTAAAGGGGAAGTTTCACTTAAAGGTATATGCAAGTGAGCTGGGTTATGAATGCATCTGATAGAGGGGAATTAGTAGTGCATGATTACATTTATTTGCATGCACAATGTTATTTTAGCTTTGCATAAAAACAAAATGTTGCAGGTGATGTTTACACCCCCAGGATTGAGCTAAACTCCTGAGAGGGTTCATTTTTTGTAAAAGTGCACCCTGTCCATGTGAGCATGCCCAGCTGTGCAGGCAATTAGCAATGCTGTATGCAGCCTGCTACACTGGGTCCTTAAAGGACCATAAATCAACATTCAAGTAAAAATGCTTGAACGGTTACATGGTTATTCTTTAGACATACACCATCTCCTTGATGCATTCTGACAAAATATAATTGTACTGAAACCAAACATTTCAGCTACTTCTTCCTATTCTAATTTGTATTTTAGGAGAATTAGCATTTATGCTTGATTATAGTCCTGCAATGACCTGCAATGTTTAAGGAAGAGAACGTTCATGGTCTGTGCATGTGTCTCTTTGTGAGTGAGTCCATGCAAATCACTGGGGCAGGGAGATATCTCAGGGGCAATTCACTGGGGTTGGGGAAGGTAATGAGGCAATTCACTGGAGCTGGGAGAGTTGATGGGGCATTTCACTGGGGCTGGAAGAGATCACAGGGGCAATTCACTGGGGGTGGGGGAGGTGATGGGGTAAATCACTGGGGCTGGGGTTTACAGGGGCAAATCACTGGGGCTGTGGGAAGTTTCACCTGGATGTAGTTAAAACAATCAGTGAATGACGGGACACAGACCTTGTTCTGGGTATTAGAGAAATCTAAAGGAAAGCTGCAGCACAATTCACAGACCAAAAAGATACAATGTAGTAGTTATGCTAATTTTCCCTGAGATTTTCAGGGGGTGTCAACATTGATAGAAAACTGTTTGCAAATGCAAGAAATTCAGCAAACTTTAGGGTAACTGTTTAAATGTTTATTTTGGTACTTTTTCATGCAAACATTTTTTTCATACACTACTAATTCTCCTCTGTCAGATGTATTAATAATCCAGCTCACTTGCATATACCTTTAATTAGAAGTTGCTCTTATTTGAAAAAGTTCACTTTTAGAATTCAAATTCTAAAAGTTATAAGACCTCTCTATATGTTATGTTGCTGAAGAACACAGAAAAACAAAATTAAATAAACGGTATCTCTGATGTACCAAAGTGCCCTTTGCCTTATGTTACATTGTATTAAGTTGTATGTTAGCATACCTTGTAATTTGTTTTTTTTATTTTATTTAAAGGAAAGTAAGATCCAACATTATTGGATACAAGGAAACAAAGCAATACAATAATGTTCTTTACAACGCATATAAAAAGAAGCCTTTAACTTGGTTTCCTTTTGTAATTTACTTATTGTACCCACTCTGCTTTATTTTATCTTTGTAAATAGAGTTATGGTAAAATGTTGGCACTTTATACATAGAGTAATAATAATAACCACTGACTTAAAACTACACATGTAGTTTGTCTAGCTCTTGAAATGACTCTGACCTATTGATCCAATCAGCTCAGCATCCTACAGTTGTGCTAAAACATTTGCATACCCTTGGCGAATTGGTAATACATCTACCATTTTTAAAGAAAACATGAGTAAGCAGCAAAAATCATTTCCTTTTATTTCTTATGAGATTCATATTGAACTGTAGGTCATAACAGAATGGCACAATCATAAAACAAAACATGGCAACCTGTTAAAAAGTTTGCATACCCTTAGTTCTTAATACTGTGTATTGCCCCTTTAGCATCAGTGACAGCGTGCAGTCTTTTGTAATAGTTGTCTATGAGGACCCTAATTCTTGCAGGTGGTATAGCTGCCCATTCATCTTGGCAAATTTCCTCTAGGTCATGCAAAGTCTTTGGTCATCTTGCATGAACCACACGTTTGAGATCTCCCCAGAGTTGCTCGTTGATGTGATGGCCACTCCACAACCTTCAACTTTTTCTGCTGAAACCACTGGAGAGTCAACTTGGCCTTGTACTTAGGGTCATTGTCATGCTGGAAAGTCCAAGAGCGTCCCATGCGCAGCATTCGTGCAGAAGAATGCAAATTGTCTGCCAGTATTTTCTGATAACATGCTGCGTTCAAGTTGCCATTAACTTTCACAAGATTCCCTGTGCCTTTAGAGCTCACCCCCCCCACCCCAAAACATCAGTGAGACACCACCATGCTTGACAGTGGGGATGGTATTGTTTTCACTATAGGCCTTGTTGACCCCTCTCCAAACATAGCGCTTATGGTTGTGACCAAAAAGCTCTATTTTGGTGTCGTCACTCCAAACTACAGTGTGCCAGAAGCTGTGAGGCGTAATCAAGGTGTTGTCGGGCATATTGTAACTAGGCTTTTTTGTGGCATTGGCGCAGTAAAGGCTTATTTCTGGCATCTGGACCATGCAGCTCATTTTTGTTCAAGTATCGTTGTATTGTGCTTCTTGAAACAACCACACTGTCTTTTTCCAGAGCAGCATGTATTCCTCCTGAGGTAACCTGTGGGTTTTTCGCTGTAGTCCGAACAATTTTTCTGGCAGTTGTGGCTGAAATCTTTCTTGGTCTACCTGACCTTGGCTTGGTATCAAGAGATCTGCATTTTCCACTTCTTAAGTGATTGAACAGTACTGACTGGCATTTTCAAGGCTTTGGATATATTGGCTTTTTATATCCTTTTCCATCTCTATGAAGTTCATTTGTCAGGTATTTTGACAGTTCTTTTCTGCTCCCCATTGCTCAGTATCTAGCCTGCTCAGTGCATCCACGGGAGAGTTAACAAACTCATTGACTTTTTATACACAGACACTAATTGTAATTTTAAAAAGCCACATGTGTGGGAAATTAACCTTTAATTGCCATTTTAAACTGTGTGTCACCTTGTGTATCTGTAACAAGGCCAAACATTTAAGGGTATGTAAACTTTTGATATGGGCCATTTGGGTGAATTCTGTTATCATTATAATTTAAAAAGGAGCCAAACAACTATGTGATAATAAATGGTTTCATATGATCAATATCCTTCAATAACATAAAACATTTTTATGCATGATCAGTCATATTTTCAAAATAAATGCCAAAATTCCATAATTTCTGCCAGGGTATGCAAACTTTTGAATACAACTATATGTGTCGTTGATAGTAATGGAACTTCTAATGGCAGCTACCCTACTCCACAAATGTGGAGGAGTAACTGGCAAGTTTCATAACTTTTACAGAGATTAATCTCCTCTAGATCTGCTCCTTAATATAAAGAAACTAGCTACTTGCCCGTCAAAAATGACGGGATTAAAATAGTAAGGCTGGCAATGCTGTTTGCCACACAATATGAGGCATTTGCTCTTCTGAGCACCTTCTGCGCTCATCACAAGCCTTTGGCGCTCATTGCGAGCCTCTCCTCCGTGTACTTCAACTTTCCTGCTTTGCACTGACCACATTCGGTGCTCATTGTGAGCCCCACGCTGAGCGCCTTCGGGAGGGAAAGATGGATCAGAAGAGGGGCATGATGGGGGACCACAAAAGGGGAATTATGTATGGACCAGAGTAGTGAATGTGGGATCAGAGAAATGATGGAAGGACTAGGAGAGGTAAAGGGGTGCAAATGATTGGCAGGGGAATGATGGGAGAATTATGGGTGGATTTTGGACCAGAGAATTGATGATGGTATTACTCAAGTGATGAGGTGATAATAAATGAGAGAAGGTGAGAGCAGAGGAGGAGGAGGGGAATGATGAGTAGGAGAGGAATCACTGGGCGTACCAGGAAATGATTGGGGGAGCACAAGAGAGGAAAATAATGGGGGGACGGGGAGAGTGATGAGGGACCAGGTGAATAATGGAGGGATCATCAGAGGGAATCCACATTTTGGATGTAGCTGTAAAAAATTAAAATGTGAAAGTTATTAGATGATCTTAAATTTGTGTGGTCTTTGTGAGACATATTTGTGAATGGACTTATACATATCTGGTATCTAGCAATTCAGAATCCCTTTGCATACATCGGAGGCTGTGTCCCACTGGGGAGCAGTCATTCGGATCATTCAATGTAATGCAATCTGTTCCTCTTTACTCTGGTGTGTATTTTCTAACAGCCCAGCAAAATGTACCACAAAAGGACCTATTTATCATGCAAACTCTGAGCAACATCAGAAACCAGGAACTACAAAAGTGGATATGACAATTCCAAAACGGTTCAAACTATTAATCATTAAACAGGCAGTAAAATGTTTTTTAGTTATTTCACTGAACTTGTTTTAAATATAGCAAACTTACTTCTGCAACAGAGAGACCCAAATGTACTAAGGTGATAGTCTTTTTGTGGAGTGTCACATAGAATAACATTGGAACAACAGATTTTTTTTTCCAAGAATTACCTCCATTTAGTATATATGGTCCATTGTGTTTTGTGCAGATTAAATGACCCACTATACACACTGATCGATAATAAAAAAATATATTTAATGATTTTTAATAGCAATATTCAATATTAAATGGACTCTGTGATCCCAAAATCAAGTTGTGGTTTTTGTAAGTTTATTCTTAAATAGGATAAAAAGGGTAGGGGAAAGACAGCGCGCAACCTCCTAGTGCAACATGAGTGTATAATAATCACGTCAAAACATCAGTTATATAGTTTTGTAGCAGTGAATAAAATCAATAATCTAAAAACATTTATTTTTATGTTTTTAGATTATTGATTTTAGTCATTTTCATTGTGCCTATCCCTATTGGCCATATATGGCATGTATTGAGGATTATATGGTGCAATAGACATATGATAAACACACTATTGTTTGTACTAGTGTATTTCTATTGTCCCCTATAGTAGACATACGGAGTTGGAATCATATTTTGTTCTGTAGACACTATATAATAGTGTACCAAATAGCATTGGTGATCCAACTGTACCTGCTACAAAACTATCTGGATCGGATCCTGAGCCTGGGATTGAGATCTAAGGATTGGACATTGGGTACTTCCAGAGCTACCCTTTTTAAACCATACAGATCATGTTTTGACGTGATTATTATACACACATGTTGCACTAGGAGGTGTCGCGCTGTCTTACCCCTACCCTTTTTATCATCTTTACCAGTTACTTGGACACGGTGGGAACGGTGTCCTGTGAAGAAGCTGCACACCTCTGGCATCTCTATAATTGTGGTTTTGGACTTATATGGATGCATATTTACTCCAATTTCCATTTGTGCATCTTTCCGGAACTGTATGTAGACACATCGAATATAGTTCATACATATATATGTATACACAGTAGGTAAACTATAGAGCACTTCTATTTTGTAGCAATAGAATATATGCAAATTGCTTCTTTGTTTTCTTATTCTTAAATAGACATGGAAGGATTCTGGATTTCACTTAAATATAATGTACTTATGTAACTTTTCCCCTTCTGGATCGCTACCTTGTCATGGTAAAGGGGCTTTTTTTATCTCAGTAGAGCTGTGAGCTATACCATGTAGAGTCACCCCAGATGGGCAGGTTATAGCAGCAAAGCCAGACAAATTGTGGTCCACAGGAGAAGGAACTGGCTACCCACTCCAGTATCTTTACCAAGAAAAACGTATGGATAACAATATGGCACCAGAAGATGAGCCCTTCTGGTCAGAAGGTGCCTACCACAATACTGGGGAAGAGCAGAGGGCAAGTATAAGTAGTAGCAGACCTAATGAAGTGGTTACTCTAAAGTCGAGAAGATGCCATGCTATGGGTGTGTCTGGAGTGGAAAGCAAAGTCCGCTGCTGCAAAGAAAAATTCAGCTTAGGAAGCTGGAACCTTAGTTCTATGAACCAAGGCAAACTGAACATGATCAAACATGAGATGACAAGATTAATAACACTGATATCCTGGGAATTAGTGAACTCAAATGGATTTGAATGGGATCACGTATTATAATTGTCAAACTGCGATTCGCCGTCACACTTTGCTCATTGTTAGCCATGCATTGCGCATGCGTGGCCCGTAAGGCGAGGGGGAAAGACACAGAGGGAGAGGTGGGGAAAGAGACACAGGGGAGAAGAGACATGGGGAAGAGACACAGGGGAGGGAGAGGTGGGGAAGAGACACAGGAGGGAAAGAGACACAGGGGAGGGAGAGGAGGGGGGAAAGAGACATAGGGGAGTGAGAGGAGGGGAAGAGACAGGGGAGTGAGAGGAGGGGGAAGAGACACAGGGGAGGGAGAGGAGGGGAAGAGACACGAGGGAGGGGGAACAGATACAGGGGGAGGGGGCAGGGGGGAAAGAGACACAAGGGAGGAGGGAACAGACACAGGGGAGGGAGAGGTGGAAAGAGACACAGGCGAAAGAGACACAGGGGGGGAAGAGATGCATAGGAGGGAGAGGGGAGAAAGAGACACAGGAGGGATAGGGACACAGGGGAGAGGGTTTGAGACACAGGAGGGAGGGGGGGGGGGGGTAAAAACACGGGGGGAAAGGAGACACAAGGGAGGGAGAGGAGGGGGGAATGAGACACAAGGGAGGAACTAAAAAGGGGGAGACACTCACAATGAGTGCCATAGATGCTCATCGCGAGGCCAGTAAAGTAAAGGGAGAGAGGCTCCCATTGTGTGGCAAAAAGCATTGCCAGGCTTCACTTTTTATTGCCATCATTTTTGACGGGCAAGTCGCTAGTATTTCATATAAGCTTTTATGGAATATCCCTTTTAGTCAATCAAACTGTGGCCAAAAGCAATCTTACAAGGAAATTCCACACCTTCTAGATACATCAGCAAGAAAAGATGTTACTCTCATCATAGAAAATTGGAAACTAAAGTAGGGAACCAAAAGGTACCTGGAATAATGAACCCATTTTGCATTGATTTCCACGACTTTCGACACTCGAAAATTCCTAAGCGAGAAAAAAAATGGCTGCCAAAAAAAATTAAAACGAGGCTACACGACCATGGACAATGCAAAATACTGCCAAACGCGTAGCACTTTCAAACAGGAACGAACTGCAAAATACACTATTATAAATGACGGAAAATGCTTGCGAGCCGCAGAAAACATTAATAACATTACAAATCTACAATGGCGCTTTACACAACTCATCACCTCCTCTTAATCCCGCTTTCAGGACTTTTCTAGCACTGCCCCTATTCTCTGGAACTCCCTGCCTCGCTCCACTAGACTATCCTTCTGCTTCAAATCCTTCAAAACCTCACTAAATGCGCACCTGTTTAAAGAAGCCCATTACCTCCCTCCTTAACGTGCACACTGAATTTCTCACCCTCCTGTAACACACCCCAAACCTATAGATTGTAAGTCTGTGAGTTTTCAAGCTTGCAATGTGCTTTAGGGAAAGCTTTATGGACACTGGATTCTAAGCTCAAAGACAGGGCCCTCCATCTCTGTAATGTGCCTTGATCAAAACTTATGTATAGCGCTACGGAAAATGTTGGCGCCTTACAAATAAACAATAATAAATACAGGCTTGCGCATGCGCAATGAGTGCCAAAGGTGCTCATCACGAGGCTCGTAAAGTAGAGGGGGAGAGGCTCAAAATGAGCGCTCATCATGAGGCCCGTAAAGTAGAGGGGGAAAGAGGCTCACAATGAGTGTCAAAGGCGCTCATTGCGAGGCCCGCAAGTTAGAGGGGGGAAAGCCTTGCATTGTGTGGCAAACAACAGCATTGCTAGGGCAATTCGCTAGCAATAATAATAATAATAATAATAATAATAATAATATCATAGTTAGATGTACCAAGAGTTCACTTGGTATCATATGGTGCCTGAGCTTTCAGTCTTGCAGCTCCAGTTCTGCGGAACTCCCATCATTGGACGGTTATTCCCAATCACCAACTAGATTGGAAATGTTGTGAGAGTGACATCCTCTGATGAGGTCTATAACTTGTATACCAACAAGAATACTTATGCAACAAGTGTATCATAGTTGGATGGGCCAAGAGTTTGTTGGGCATCATTTGGTGCTAGAACTTTTAGTCTTGCAGCTCCAGTTCCGTGGAACTCTCTCTCCATAACAGTGTGAGAGTCCACATCAATGGAGATTCTCAAAATGCAGCTTTTGGGTAACACAAAATATGAGGAATTATTATACAGTACTTTGAGTCCAACTAGGAGACAAGTACTACACAATTATAATGTTCTGAATATCTTCTCATGTATTGGCAGTACTTTTTTGTATAGGGCTGTAGAATATTTAGGTGCTTTTTTAACATCACGGCACATACCAGAAGTGTTGCACATATTATTCTAATGGGTTATGTGGTAAGAGGATAATGGCTGGACATACCTGAAATATTATACATACTATTTCATATCAGGAGACTCAATGGATCATATCGATGAAGATACAATATAGAATTATAAATCACGTGGGCCTATGAGGGAGAGAATAAAAAAACAATCCATGATGAACTAAAGCACTGTAACCCAACTGGGCACCACATCCCCTACCCTAAGGGGTGATGAGAGGGAGAGAAAGAGGATCGTGGGGAGGGAGAAGGGGGAGGAAGGGGGGTGAGGAAGAGAGAGGAGATGAGGAGAGAGAGAGGTGTGATAGAGAAGGAGGATGGGGAGAGGAAGGTATCTGCACCACCCCCTGAATATATGATGGTGCTTTAAAAACAAATTTAAATATTTTTCTAATTAAAAAATATTTAAAGGGGATGTGGGAATTCCCCTATCCACCTTTACCCCAACCTGAGCTGATCAACCCCCAGTGCTGCAAGAGTCGCTTGATATAAAAGGTAAACATGTAGAGATTCTGGTTGTTTGCTTCCCCTTTATCAAGACTGGTTTTCAAGTATTCTTTAAATGGATATGGAAGGCTTATGTTACATCTATTTATTTGTATGTACTTTTTTTATTACTGTTTTTACTGCCTAAGTACGTGCTTGGGTCTTCCCTATGCAGCTCATGTATACATAGACTCTGTAGTGCTGAGTGTACAGTGTCTCCTACTAACCAACATGCTGCTGAGACGTGGCCCCTTTCTACATTAGAGATTTGGCTCTAGAAAGTCTGTCTTTATGATCTGCAGAGGGCAGACCCATACAGGGACTATTTTTTTATCTAATCTAACACATTCTGCTTATATCAGACACACACATTACATGGAGTCATTCTATACACATAAAGACTTATTTATTTATTTTTTATAAAAATTGCTTTCCACACCCCCAGAGCTGCTTACATAGGTACATTAAACCTCCCAATAGAAACACTGCATTTGGGTACAGAATGTAACCCTTTACTAACCTTCAAGCCAGCAGCAGCTCAATGCAGAGATCTACAGATCAATGTCTGGCTCCTCCTGCTTCCTTCCCATGATTCCATGATTCCATCCTGCACAAACTGCCATCACTAATTGTTACAATGTATTAAAATGTATTAGCTGCCTGTGATTGGTAAAACAAATAATAATTTTATGTTAGTTTTAGCAGAGATATCCAGAAGTGTTAATTAACAAAATCAACTGCTTGCAAACTCAAAAGATTTATCAAACATCTGGGTGAGTTTGTTAATGTTTATTTTGATATTTTTTTTATGCAAAAATGTTTTCATACACTACTGATTCTCCTCTGATTGAGAACCTCTATTTCTATATCTAATTTTTACTGGGGCAGACTGTTCTGAACAGAAAGGCCCACTGGACTGTTTGGGGTTCATCAGTTATTATACGTGTGGTCAGAAGGTACTAACAACTTGCTTAACAGTCATATCTGGGATATTGAAAGGGTTAAATAATTCTAAAGAATTGATATGGCCCTGTGATCGGCCACGTGTGACTGCTCTGGCTTTAGTCTGGAAGGGGGAAGTATAGTTTTATAACCCTGTAAGTTGAGATCTGGCAACTGGGGGATGTATCATGTAACAGACATCTCCCAGGTGGTGAGAGTGTAACAAGCTATTGCCCACAAGAGGATGGGGTTAGGCATGTGGGGGGAGTGAGGTCATTGTGTTTTTAGATATCTCTGTAACAATAAGGAAGTGCCAGTCTGATTTTGGACACACTAAACAAAGGTGGTGTCGGAGTCTGCTTGTACTAATCAAAGGTACATGGTGTGTGATTCTTAGATCCTAAGAAAAGGGGTCTGATGGTTCCTGTCTCTACAGAAATGATGCTGTCATCTGAAGTGTCTGCTGGTGTCGAGATCTGAACAAACAGTTGCGACCCGTAGAGAGAGAGAGAGAATTGGGGTGAGCGTAGTCCCCCTAAATTTGCCAATCGTAACAAGGAGGTCTCCGGGTTACAGACGACGTGACTTACAAATGACCCGTACTTAAGAACGCGCTCCCTCTTGTATCAGTTTCTTTTTATGTTCTGCTTGTTTGAAATAAAAGAAAGAGCACACTTATTCTTGCAATACAGGGGTATTAATATTATTATAGTATTACACTGAATTATTATTACCACATATGAGCCATTAGAGTATTGTTATTATTACTCCTCAGGGATCTGAGTTACATACAAATCAACCTAAAGACGTTCTCAGGAACAGATCTTGTCCATACCCCGGGGACCGTCTGAAGGATCTCTGCATTATTTTCTTTTGAATTAAGTTTAAACAGGTTGTGCTTAATATTTTTTTCATAAAACAAGAAACTTTTCCAAAGTTTAAATCATGCTCTTTTAAATGCAAGAAAATTACAGCTGTATTCCATGTCCCTTTAATGGTGATATTATCTGCATTCAAGATCCCTCACAGGTGACAATGCAGGCTAATTTAAATTAAAAAATATATAATAGTTATTTAACTTGTATTTTTAAACTTTCTAAATCCAAGTTGCCCATTATTAAGTCAAGTTCTTGTAATATTTAAAACTTGCTCTTACAAATTCATGATATAAGGCGTGAGACTAAATTATCCCTTTAATACCTACACTGTCAAACCTTTTGGCATGAACCCAAATGGAAAAAAGAAGATAGTTCCTGTTTTCTGCCAGCCAACCGTGGCCGTCAGCGACCATTAGGTGGTGCAGTCAAGATTTTCTTAGGGTTGGGTTTAGATTTATGGGTTAGGGAAGTAGTGAGATTTAGGGGTTAGTGTATTATTATTATTATCCTTTATTTATAAATATGTATGTGATTAAATTGTAGGGTTAGGGTTAAATTTAGGGGTTAGGTGATTAGATTGTAGGGGTTAGGCTAGTGGTTAGCAGTTAGATTTAGGGGTTAGATTTAGATGTAAGGGTTAGATTTAGGGGTTATGTGATTAGATTTAGGGGTTATGTGATTAGATTGTAGGGGTTAGATTTTGGGGTTATGTGATTAGATTTATGGTTAGGTGATTAGATTGTAGGGGTTAGGCTAGTGGTTAGCAGTTAGATTTAGGGGTTAGATTTAGATGTATAAGGGTTAGATTTAGGGGTTATGTGATTAGATTTAGGGGTTATGTGATTAGATTGTAGGGGTTAGATTTTGGGGTTATGTGATTAGATTTAGGGGTTAGGTGATTAGATTGTAGGGGTTAGGCTAGTGGTTAGCTAGTGGTTACCCAAATGGAAAAGACAAGATAGTTCCCGTTTTCTGCCAGCCAACCGTGGTCGTCAGCGACAATTAGGTGGCACAGTCAAGATTTTCTTAGGGTTGGGTTTAGATTTATGGGTTAGGGAAGTAGTGAGATTTAGGGGTTAGTGTATTATTATCCTTCATTTATAAATATGTATGTGATTAGATTGTAGGGTTAGGGTTAAATTTAGGGGTTAGGTGATTAGATTGTAGGGGTTAGGCTAGTGGTTAGCAGTTAGATTTAGAAGTTAGATTTAGATGTATAAGGGTTAGATTTAGGGGTTATGTGATTAGATTGTAGGGGTTAGATTTTGGGGTTATGTGATTAGATTTAGGGGTTAGATTTAGGGGTTATGTGATTAGATTTAGGGGTTATGTGATTAGATTGTAGGGGTTAGATTTTGGGGTTATGTGATTAGATTTAGGGGTTAGATTTAGGGGTTATGTGATTAGATTTAGGGGTTAGATTTTGGGGTTATGTGATTAGATTTAGGGGTTAGATTTAGGGGTTATGTGATTAGATCGTAGGGGTTAGGCTAGTGGTTAGCAGTTAGATTTAGGGGTTAGATTTAGATGTATAAGGGTTAGATTTAGGGGTTATGTGATTAGATTGTAGGGGTTAGATTTTGGGGTTATGTGATTAGATTTAGGTGTTAGATTTTGGGGTTATGTGATTAGATTTAGGGCTTAGATTTAGGGGTTATGTGATTAGATTTAGGTGTTAGATTTTGGGGTTATGTGATTAGATTTAGGGGTTAGATTTAGGGGTTATGTGATTAGATCGTAGGGGTTAGGCTAGTGGTTAGCAGTTAGATTTAGATGTATAAGGGTTAGATTTAGGGGTTATGTGATTAGATTGTAGGGGTTAGATTTTGGGGTTATGTGATTAGATTTAGGTGTTAGATTTTGGGGTTATGTGATTAGATTTAGGGGTTAGATTTAGGGGTTATGTGATTAGATTTAGGTGTTAGATTTTGGGGTTATGTGATTAGATTTAGGGGTTAGATGTAGGGGTTATGTGATTAGATCGTAGGGGTTAGGCTAGTGGTTAGCAGTTAGATTTAGGGGTTAGATTTAGATGTATAAGGGTTAGATTTAGGTGTTATGTGATTAGATTGTAGGGGTTAGATTTTGGGGTTATGTGATTAGATTTAGGTGTTAGATTTAGGGGTTATGTGATTAGATTGTAGGTGTTAGATTTTGGGGTTATGTGATTAGATTTAGGGGTTAGATTTAGGGGTTATGTGATTAGATTGTAGGGGTTAGGCTAGTGGTTAGCAGTGAGATTTAGGGGTTAGGTGACTAGATTTAGGCGTAAGAGTTAGATTTAGGTGGTTAGACTTTTTGGGTTAGGGTAAATGAAATGTCCAAAATCAAACACATAATAACATTCTAATGACTAAAGTGTCACTAAGCAGCATTTCCTGCGTACATAAGGTATTTATTACATTACACTACAAGGTAACAATAGACTTTTTGTGTTACTGCCCAGCCCCTGATCACACCTTCAGGTGGAAGTCACTTCCAACACCACCCAGCACATTGCTGTCATGTTTCTTACTGAGGGATTAATGGCTGTGTCACAATAGGATTACCCAGGTCCTGCTATATATAGCACTGATTGCTCTGACGTTTTCTACGTGATGACATCACACCAAAGCCGCCCGACTTGATTGACTTTGTCCCCCAGCCAATAGAAGGAGGTGCTTGTCTCAGACGGGGGAGGCGCGTGTCATGACTGCGTCACGGGGCGGGGCAGTGTTCGCTGTGCCATGCGGAAGTTGTTCCCAGGGAGGGAGGACCGGAAGATACGGAGAGTTTGTGGGGATGTCCGGCTGGGGCAGTGCGGAGCCCGGGAATCCCGGAGCTGGACGGAGCTAAGAGCCCGGGGCAGTAGGAGAGAGCCCAGAGAGCGGGGACAGTCATTGGGCCAGCCATGAGTGAGTGACATAGGGCTTTATTATGTCTGATACACAGGTGTGGTAAGGGTTAATGCCTTAAAGTGACCAGTAGTACCTGTTATGGCACAGGTTAGTGTGTGTGATGTATATGTAAGAGTGGGAAGAGTCCTAGACAAGTGTATAGAGTCCTAGACAAGTGTATTATGTGTCAGAAACTGGTATATAAGGGGTTAACAGATCAAGTAGATCATATATTATGGCTGGAGTGAGTTTCCCTTTTTAATAATATTAATAATAATTGGTATATTAGGGTTAAAAGATCAAGTGGTGATATTGTATGACCCAGGAGTGTTTTATTTGAGTATGTTGCCCTTTAATAATAATAATAATCCCACTATGAGAATGGACTTGACCCCAAATCAGAGTTTGGGGTGACCATGGGGGAGTTTATTTTTGTGATCTATTAGTATTTTATTTCAGTTTCCCTTTTAATGTTTGTAAAGTAATAATCCCACTGTGCTAATGGGCTCTTACCCTAAATGAGAGTTTGGGATAACTCTATGGGGGAGACTCCTGGAGGGGTTTATTAGTTTATTTCTGTAATTAACTGATTCATAAGACTGTAAAACCTCAAGGTGATGAGGGCTACCTGATCTTAAGTGTTTTGTTTATGTGATGATGTGTATATATAAAGTAATAACCACTTTGGTAATGGGCTGGTATCCAAATCCAGAGCTTGGGATAACTAACACACTATATATATATATATATATATATATATATATATATATATACTGTATTTATCATTTAAAAAAATATTTTATATATATATAATTTAATATTTCTTCTAATATATAATTATATAGGTGTTATATACCGTCTCAAAGTGATCATTTTATTTTCCAGCAGTTCCTCTTGATATACATAACCGTTGTATAATGATCCCATTGCAAAAATGGACTTTTAGCCCCAAATCCCTGGATACTTTAGGCTTGTGCTATGGACTACCCAGGTAACAAATGATTGTTGGTCTCTAGGTCTCTATCAATGGGAGGCAGATACCTGGGTGCTAAATTATTTAAGGCTGACCCATACACCCATAATTATATGTGTATGTAACTATAAATAGTCATATTTCTGCTGTTATTAGTGTGAGCGTTTGGTATTAAGTATAACAACTTAATTCCAGGGGGGAAGTGGTCTCTTTCACTGGGAAAGTGATGCTGATACTAAAAAAAACTACTTTATAAGGTCTGTTTATTAAAACTTAGTACCGCCACAAAGTAACTGCTGAGAAGAAGAAGAAAAAAAAAATAAAAAAAAAATATATATATATATATATATATATATATATATATGTGTGTGTGTGCAAGTTACTGGATATCGCAACATATTTGCAGTAATACTGTTAGTCTGGATTGGAGGAGTAAGGATTTCCTCTCTTACGCTGGTAACTGTTACTTCTTTTCAGATGGCACTGCTGTTCTTGTTACTCTTGGAATCTTAGGTGCACAATGTTACTGGCTTGATGTGAGCGTATCTCCTTCATTCATCGCTGTCTCAGATATGTCATTTATTATTGGACTTGACCCTTATTTTGGGGGCTGTTAGAAATACCTAAAACGTCTGTTTGTGAGGGAATTTGTTAGTATTGGATGTAGCATTTTTACAGTGAGTGTTTCACTATTGTAACTTATTTTAAGTACTATTATACACATCAGAGTTGTCTCCAAGCTGTTTGTATTTTTTTTTTATGTTAACCTTTCATTTATTCAAATTGGTCTTCGTTTTATTTAATACTGCGGTACTAAACCTAATTGGAACTTATTTATTGTTGCTGAAATTAATGTCACTTTTTGGTCAATTGCAGTACAACTTTTTTTTTTTTTTTTTTTTTGTACCTTAATCTAAATATACACATTTAATAGTAAATAAATAGTACATTTGTGTTCATTTGAATGTCTAAAAAAATTATTTCTTGCTCAGAATTTCAAGAAATACAGTTATTGCACTCGGGGAAACTGGGCAGGGACATGCTAATGAGCCCACAATGCGTTTTCACTCTTTAATAGTTACTACTTTATACATGGTTCCTTGGCGTAGAATAGTATAGAATGGATTATGCAGTATAGAATGGATTATTGACCTACCCACAGACAGCTGTTTAGATCTTAAATGGATCTCACCAGTGTGGGGCTGGTATGTATCTCATGCTTTAAATTACAATGTCATTGGCTTATGGTGGGCGTGATAGAAGCCGCCGGCGTACAGTAAATAGTACAGTCGTGTTCAAATTTAAGTGTCTAAAAATACACATTTCCTTCCCAGAAATCCACATTAACAAAATAAGTTTTATATGACCTAAAACACACAAACTATTCCAGTCTTTTGTGTTCAAGATTGTAAGTCTGCGAGTTTCAATCCTGCGCAGTGCTTTAGGGAAAGCGATATGGACACCGGATTCCAAGCTCAAAGACAGGGGCGTCCATTCATCGCAATGTGTGACTCTTGAACTTGTTATTGCCTGTAACTTACCTTATGTATAGCGCTACGGAATATGTTGGCGCTTTACAAATAAACAATAATAATAATTCAGTAAACTGTCTTTAAAATTATATTTTTCCTTAAACCATTTTATTATGGATGCCTTTAGATGCCATTTGGCGTGTCACTAAAATCAGTTGGTGTGTATATATAACCAATAAACTGCTCCTTTGAATATGTATATTAAGGATTCCTGCTGCAATTCTTATCTTAACCTTCAATACCTTTCCCCAGATGATGTGCAGACCAAGTCTATGATTAGCTTGCAGTCTTCTTACATTACACCGCATCAGGAACGGACACTATTTTTGCTCTCTGGTTGCTGTATGTGCATTAAAGCTTTTCTGTAAATATCCCTCTCTTTCAGAGCTGTGGGATGGTTGGTGGCCCATACAGTACATGCACAATATTATAAAGGTATAAGACTCCTGTTTCATACTGCACGCATCTCACTAATAGCTGTGTGTGTTGTGGTGTGTTGTCACGCGTCTGCATCACTTGGTATAATCACAGACCAAACCCTCCAGTCTTGTTCTACATGGTAAATGTCTACTTATTAAAGGGATAATATGGGAGGTTACTGGATTTTACAAAGTATAATATATATATGTGTGTATTTATTTACTTTAATGTACTTTATTTTATTAAAGGGACTCTGTGACCTCAACAGGAAGTTGATTTAATTTTAAAGAGCATTACGAACTGACAAAACATGGTACTAGCCATTTTTTATTTATTTATTTTTTCTCTCTACAGTAAAAATTTTCTTTAATATTTGTAATTGATTTTCGGCCCCTGTATGTGAATGTGCAGATAAGGGTGGCAGAGGGGTCTAACTACCAGATCACATTTATTATCGCCACTACACAAGCAGACTGCAATCCTAATTAGCACATCAAAACAGCTAATTAATATGCATGCACTGCTCATTTGCATATAAATAACAGCAACATGGAATTTCCCAGGAATGATTCACTTTAGAAATAAAATGGTTAACACAGCACACATAAAAAATAAAATAAATATATATATATATATATATATATATATATATATATATATATATTTCTCATGCTTTTTGAGTATAACCGAAAAACTATTTGATTGTCAGTGACAGTCCCTTTAAGAAGTGCTCATATGCTCTGTTTTTTTTTTTATTACAGAGAATCAAACAAATAGTCTGTGCATGGGTCTGTCCTCTGGAGTATGAAGACACGTCTCTGTAGGGCTGGGTGTAGTTGTGTCATAGCTTAAGTACTATGCCTCATCAGCATGTACTGAGATGGTCAGCGATTGGTTAGTGTAAAGTCTATGTCTACTTACACTGCGGTGGGCCGACCCATACAGAGACTATTTGTTTAATTCTAGGCAGTAAAAACAGAGCTTATAAGCACTTCTTAATCAAAGTAAATTGATATACAGATATGATATATCTAGTAAAATCCAGAAACCTTCCATGTCCCTTTAAAGTGTCTGTTCATTGACCGAGAAGCATGCCGAGAGGGCCCGCATTGAGCTCTGCGTAGGGAGAATGACATCCAGAGCACAACAGAGGGTTTGTATTTTCTTGGAAAGAACATTATTTTGAAGCTGCCCCATAACAATCAGATTGCTGTATGCCACATTATACTTAAATGTGAAATAACAGTGTTCATCAGTATCCTTGTGTAATTATCCGTTTTTGTGGTTTTATTTTTTTCCATCTTTATTAAAGCATGGACCTGTGTAGCAATGTAAGTTGTGTTTGCCAACATGCTGTCTGTCTGGAATAGGGAACGGATCACCATATTTGCATGGCTCATAGTGCCAACATCTGAAAAGAGCTTTTCATTCTGCATGTTGTCCGATATTACAATTATTCATAGCATGGAATAGAAATGTTACTATTCGTTGTCTTTTGTTTTTACTGAATATTTCTATCATGTTTGTCCTTTCCAGTGCGCATGGATCCTACAGACCATTGTCTTTAGGGTGCAGCAAAAAGTCTGCTGATATTATCACTATAACAGTTGATAGATGTGAGTAAGATGCGTTTTGCGCAGGCGTTACTTACATACTGTCTGCGGGTAAACTGGGCTAATCGCGCAACCGCAATATTGTGCCGAGGGGAGGATGAGAAAGGAGGAGAGCACAAAAAGAGAGACTCAGAACGGGGGGAGACGGAGGGCGCACAACGAGAGAGAGACGCAGAACGGGGGGAGACGGAGGGCGCACAAAGAGAGAGAGATCCAGAACAGGAGGAGACAAGGGCGCATAAAGAGAGAGACACGCAGAACTGGGGGAGGGACGGAGGGCGTACAACGAGAGAGAGACGCAGAACAGGGGGAGGGACAGAGGGCGCACAAAGAGAGAGAGAGAGAGATCCAGAACAGGGGGAGACAAGGGCGCATAAAGAGAGACACGCAGAACAGGGGGAGACGTGGGGGGGGGAAAGACGCAGAACAGGGGGAGACGGAGGGCGCACAAAGAGAGAGAGAGGCGCAGGGGGAGATGGAGGGCGCACAAAGAGAGACGCAGCGCAGGGGGAGACGGAGGGCGCACAGAGAGAGAGAGAGACGCAGCACAGGGGGAGACGAAGGGCGCACAAAGAGAGACGCAGCGCAGGGGGAGACGGAGGGTGCACAAAGAGAGAGAGAGAGGCGCAAGGGGAGACGGAGGGCGCACAAAGAGACGCAGCGCAGGGGGAGACGGAGGGCGCACACAGAGAGAGAGAGAGAGACGCAGCGCAGGGGGAGACGGAGGGCGCACAAAGAGAGAGACACAGCACAGGGGGAGACGGAGGGCGCACACAGAGAGAGAGAGACGCAGCGCAGGGGCAGACGGAGGGCGCACACAGAGAGAGAGACGCAGCGCAGGGGGAGACGGAGGGCGCACAAAGAGAGAGAGACGCAGCACAGGGGGAGACGGAGGGCGCACAAAGAGAGAGAGAGACGCAGCACAAGGGGAGGGTGCACAAAGAGAGAGAGAGACGCAGCACAAGGGGAGGGTGCACAAAGGCACATAACAGACAATTGAACATAACATACCGTCAGTATAGTCCATTTGTTGTACTTTGCAAGTTTTAGGCGCTAGTTTTCATAAGTTGAGTCCTGTAACAAAAGTACATGTCTTGCAGGAAATGCTGTCTCGTGAACTGGTAGTCTCTTTTCACCACTATTGTTCGCAGGGAATACTCTATATGTTTACATTGCACAACAGTGCTTTGTAATTCCTGGGAGCTCCTAAAACTACATACATCTATATGTATAACATTTCCTGGCTCCTGAGATTGTCGGCCCCTGCTGTACATTGTAACCCTGTTGTAAACCGTCAAAGCAATGAAGATGTGCTGCAGGAAAACAGATTTTTCCATTATAAATGCTCATTGTATAGACGAACATTTTGGGCTTTTTAATGTTGTTCGTTGTAGGCTATGAACATAAAATATAAAACATTTTTAGAAAAAAATAATTTATTTTTTATATGAACGGAATATTTTATCCTGTCTCATTTCTTCCTGATTGCTGTAGCACGAGGGATGTTTATCCATCAGACAGAAGATGATTTATTTTTTATTTTTCCATAATGGGATCTTATTGACTTCTACATCTACTTCCTTCCTACACATGCTCACAAAGAAACAGGCAGCTTGCAACAATAAATGCAAGGGGATCACAAATTTATCTGACATTTAGAATCCAGCTAGATTAGTTAGGAGCCAAACATTTTTAGTAGCTGGTGACATGCTGCAATGAGCGCCAAATGCATGCAAGACTTTGAAACAGGCTCGACATGATGCCTGCGATCAGCGCTGAATGCCGTAAGACTTTGGCAAGGATTGCGAGGCACGCAAGACTTATTTCAAACCCGTAACTCGTAACTTTGTTTAGGGGGGCCTGAAAGGATCCCTTCATACAGATGCTTTATATTTGGGAAATCTATTTATGAAGGGGTTTAGAGCCCCAGGATATCTTTTCTTTGTACAGTGGTGTTTTATTTAATTTTCCTCCCATAGAAACACTTGTAGTTAAAGTAGCCCCTGGATTGGTGTCAAACATCACAGTTTTCTCATGTATCTCCGAGGAAGCAACGGGAAATGTGAAAATATATATTTTCTGTGGAAGCCAGATAAGAGGAATCAAACAAGGCCGCATTGTTATCTGGTTCAAAGGGATCACTAACCAAGGATGTGATCCACTCCAATAAGGAACGTTGTAGGTTTGATAAGAAAATCTCTGCCTACCGCAGGGAAAATATTACATGCTGCGAGTTTACAGGGTGAAGATAGTACGGTAATTCAAAGCCCAAATAAGAACACATACATATAGATAGAGAGAATTTTCAATGGCAAAAGATGACTGTGGTAAAAAAAAATCTGTGTTATTATGAATAGTATACTTGATAATGGGCAAAATGGACATTTCCATCTTCTATCAGAATAAAAACAGAAACCAAAAATGGTGAAGTATGTTAAAACAACTTTTATTTGGCACTAGCAATATATGTACGTAAGTTCTCTGGTGGTCCAGTGGTTAGGATTCTGTGCTTTCATTGCTGCGACCTGGGTTCAATTCCAGTCAGGGAACCAAGAGGTCATACCACCCTGAAGCCGAGCAGAGTTGGGCCTGGTCAGTACTTGGGATGGGAGACCACCTAGGAATAGGAGAAGCTGTATGCTGTGGCCCATTGGCGAAGAAACCTGCAACCCATTCCAGTATCTCTACCATGAAAACCAAGTAGTTCAGTATGACCCATGGACATAAAGATGTGCCTGGTGTGTTACAGTTCATGAGGTCACGGAGAGTCTGACTCGACCGGACGTCAAAAATAACAATGTATTTACTTCTATTCGGTGCGTGTGTGTGTATATATATATATATATATATATATATATATATATATATATATATATATATATATATATATATATATTACACACACACAGATGTGTAAACACTATATGTTCAAGAAATGGTTATATTGCTTATAATAATTTTTTTCCAATGCCATAGGGATAAGAGGAACATATATTAAAAAGAGAAAGCTACTGAAATCTTTCTTCTCTTGTTCTTTCTCCCCCTGAAATAGTACCCTAGAGTGGGAAAAGTATGTAAAAAATTTTAAACAAAAATTTTGTAAATTGTTCTTTCTCATTAAAATAAGATGAAACTTGAATAAAGCAGCATTGCTAAAATATAATTAAACTGATGATGCTCCTCAAGGCGTTTCTTTAAAACTTCCTCAGGGTCTTTTATACCAAAATCTTTACTGCAGGAATCAACTTTATTTTCTTCGCTCATTTGTGGTGTTATTTTCTCAGCAGGTCTTTTTCCTTGTAAACTAACAAGCTTTCCATTACTTCATCCGAAAACACTGGCAGTTCTAATTGCCACATTCGTATTGCTTTTGAATGGATCCTAATCTAGTTAGTGTTTGCTTAAAAATTGTATGATCCTGGTGGGAACAAAATCCTTGTTACAATAACATCTTAGAACTGATTTGTAGACAATCAAAATAATTATAAAGACACCTTATCAAGCTGTGAACCAACCATATGTAGACATCTGGATGCAAATACTTTACACAAGAATGTGGGCATCTGTTATCCAAGAAATGTTCTGACCATATGGGTTTGTTATAAGCTGTGTATTGTCCAGCCAATAAATACCCCCCAGGACAATGTCTGCAGTGTGGATGCATCTTTCACCAATGGCCACTACTGATGGGTCAGTGAGTCTGATCTGTACAGGAGTAAAATAGATTGTAAGTGGCGAGTTTTCAGTCTTCTAGGATGCTTTGGGAAAAAGCACTTTCTGCAAAGATTCTAAGCTCAAAACAGGGTCCTCCATTTTTGGAATTTTGTTAATGCTGTATTTTCCCTTGTTTTTATCCCCTGTATTGCGCTACGGACTATGTCGGCGCGTTACAAATAAAAGTTAATAATAATAATAATAATAATAAATAATAACTGGCCCCAAAGCACAATGTGTATCTGACCCATGAGCTTCTACATTTCCTTATTGTGACTGCTGATGGGGAGAGACTTTCTCCGAGCATCTTCCTCGTTGGAATCTAAACTTTTACAACTTAGAGGACACCTCAAGCAATTCCCTAATACACATCACATGTTACTTGGTTTATATTTCAACTAGTCGTTTACCCGTCATAAATGACGGTATAATGTTACTGCTGCATGTACGGAAATCCATACAAATAGTTTCTGGAGCGTTGCACATGCTTTAGAAACTATATTAGTGATGATAAACCATAATGAAACGCCTGCATTTATGGAAGGTTCCTGGATGTTACTAGGTATATAATATTCCTGTGTATCCATTCACTTCCATCTACTTTAATTTTATTAAGAAATGGTTGTAAGCTGTGCCTAAAATCAAACATACTCCCTGTATTGGTTTGCCCATTGCAGTGTATGCAGACGCAGACCATAGTGCTGTATGTGCAGTGTAGTGCCCTAGCCTATCGGACCACATTTTGGCAGCATGTTGCTCAGAGATGGTCACTGATTGGTTAGATAGACACAGTACAGTGCAACGAGTTTATGTCCCCTGAGCTCTAGAGCTCAGACCCAAGCAGGTAATGTTTTTTCTTTTTTCTTAAAGGCATATCTAAGTTTCCTGGATGATGATCGAGGAGAATCAGCAGTGTATGAAAATATTTTGGTATATTTCACGCAAAAAAAATGAACATTAGCAAACTCACCCTGATGTTTGAAAATCAACTGCTTGCAAACTCAAGAGATTTAGTGAATACTCCTGAAAATCTTGCTAAAATTAGCATAATATTCATAATTCTTTTTGGCCAATCACAGGCAGCAAACACATTTTTGTATCCATCTGCAAAGCCAGTATGTGCACCAGAGAATCATGGGATGTGTAGTCCTGTTTTCACTTGGGAACAGGAAATAAGAAGTCAGACATTGCTGTGTAGATCTCTGCATTTGGCTTTTGCTGGCTTGAAGGTTTGTAAAAGGTTAAATTCTATACCCAAATGCAGTGTTTCTATTGGTAGGTACACTGTGCCTATGTAAACAGCTCTGTAGGTGTGGAAAACAACTTTTATGTTTAAATAAAATAAATCTGTATAGAATGACTCCATGTAGTGTGTGTGTCTGATATAAGCAGCAGATGTAAGATTAGAGAAAGGTAAGACCAGGGAAACTTGGATATGTAGTAGATTCTCAGTTATCCAGCACCCATGGGGATTGCCTTATGCCGTATAACTGTAGTTTCTGTTTGCTTGAGAGTCACTATTAAAATGGGCCAAACTAATACTATACCCCCTAGAACACCATAAATCTCTATTAAATTGCCAATGCTAATTAAGTGGAATCATTCAAAGGTTAAAAAATAAGACAAGTTCATTTTATGAAAGCATTTTATTATACTTTACATACATGGGATTGGCACTTGCAGTTAGATTCTGCAGATTGGCACTTGCAGTTAGATGCTGCAGATTGGCACTTAGTTAGATGCTGCAGATTGGCACTTCCAAGCAGAGTCTTCTGGTGGCCTCCTAAAGGATCAGGATCCACATCCAGGGTCACTTCCAGGCTGCTCCTTTCCCGGTTGCTTGAGGCTCCGGTTGAGTAGGGTCATTTCCGGTTGCTTCAGATTCCGGTTGCGCCGGGCCAAATTCCTGGTTAGTTGAGAGTTTCCAGAAATTGGGGGAATGGAGGTAGGTGCCGTTTGCTTCAGAGTTTGGAATAAATAGGAGTTTACTGTACCTTTTTTGATAAGAAGTGTTTAGGCTCTGTTCTTTTGCCTAAAATTAAAATATGTAAAAATAAATATAGATATATATATATATATATACTTGGTAAAATAGAAAAACATTCCATATCACTTTAAATAAACTTTGTGGGATTTTTTATTTATTTTTTATATAATTTATTGCTGTAGGTTTGCAGCCACATTATCTCCCAATACAGGAACATTATTCCCAGCATGTAACCGTGTTTTGTTAAAATGCCGTTTCTATTTATTTATTTATTTTACACGCAATTATTGTTTTACTTCCGGCTACCATTTCTTTTCAAGGCTGTGTCTTGCAGCTTGTGTCTGATCATGGCATGTCCCTGTAAACTTATCAGCTTTGCATTAGCGATGATAAGATCAGCAGTTGTGACTGCCACATTTGCATTGTGCAGATAGGGACCTCCTTTCTGCATTGGAAGTTTCGAGAAGTAGATAACTGAAAGCTAAAAAGGTTAGTTTCGCAGCAGCATTATTGCATACAAAAGTAATAAATTAGAATCTATCTTTTTTTTTTTTTTTTTACATTCTAGAAACGTTTCCTATTTTAGGTGTAGGTCTTCATAAACGAATATATTTATGACAACATTATTTTTCGGGCATATATTGTTAATCTAATAAAAAACAAGAAACCTTTTTTAATATGTTATCTTTCTTTGTAAACCCCCACTACTGCCCCAAAAACTCCCTTTTTTGCAACATCAAGATTGTATTGCATTACAAATGATGGCTAGTTGCCGTATGCTATATGTGGCTATGCACTTTTCGGTGTCCCCGTGTATAAGATGCTGTGCTGGTCTGTTAGAGTCTTGAAGGGTGCACTGCAAGTGAGATTAGGACATATCAGCGTTTGCCTCTGACATGTATGTTGTGTGTTAGTATCACACTTGTGCTTTCATCAATCTGTTGTGTAATGTTGTTGGTCTCATCTTGGGGGTTGGTCCATTAAGGGGCCACTATATGTCCTACCCATAGCTTTATTGGGGAACAGCACTTTGCAAAATCATTTTGCAAAAGTTTGTTATAAATATAGTCTAATTAGTTAAATTGTATCCATGTTTGCTTTAATGACAATATATATATAATTATTTTTTTCTTAACATATTAGTATCTGTGTATTCAGAGATCTCTATTCATTTTATGTTGAAATAACAACAATTATTTAAATATCCACTTCACAACTCAATAGAAGAGTAGGATACAACCTCAGCCTACCGGCAGACTAACAGTCCAACATGTAATCCCCGTGATACAACAGGTATCTGCTATATATGATTTTTTCTAAACATGCTTTTCTTCTCATGGATTACAAAGCTGCTAATGTTCTTTGTTACATACTTCAAAAACGTGATATTTTACCCAAACTACAATGGTGCTTTTAAGGTCAGAGATCCCTTAATTAATTTACAGTTATTATATTCATTTATTTTTAGGACCACTGTAGTTCAAGAAATATGAAACTTCTTTGTGAAGTATGTTATAATATACCATTAACCTAAGCAATGCCTTTTTTTTTAAAAAAAAAATGAATTTTTGAAGACTGTGAGTGCAGGAATCCATTTTGTGTCTTATATTTCTTCCTGAGAGCTGGATCATGAGGGTGGCTCTGTCAGTTGAGGGAGGGGTTGTAGAGAAGGGAACGGGGAAGAGGACAGTATTCCTTTAGATAATTGTATACGATTGAAATTTGCACCACACCCCTTCCCCTTCACCGTCATAAAAACGGGAAGTTTACATTTCATCAGAGCAGTTCTTGCATCTGCGACAATCTCCCCTCTCACACGCAACTTCCACCAAAGTATCATGGTGGACTCCAGGGTCCAGCAGAGTCATCAACTATTATTTTTTTATCTAAAGAAAACTGACTTTGACCATTTCCTGCTTTATTTTCACAAGGCTTATAAACCTATATCATATTTTCTTTGTTGTACAGTGGTCCTTTTGAGAGGCAGCGTTTCCGCCAGGGTTATTTATTAATTGGGGGCTTGGAAACGTAAACTACAGACCAAGCATCTCCATGACCTGTCCTCTAAATATGCAAACCTAACCAGTTTAAAACATAAACAGACCAGGACGTGACCCACCGAACAAGTTCAAACAGTGACCCAACAAATAAATGCCATACTTATAAAGCGATGCGACCAACACCACAGATGTTCTCTAGTATGGTAAGAAGCCAGATTCATTATTGGTGACTAAACTCCAAGGCAAACACCAATGTAATCCAAGACACAGATCATGTCTGACCAAATACAATTACAATTGATCCAAACAGAATTGTCTCCACATTACAAAGCTTGTATAGCAATCTTTACAGTCAGTAAGAACCATCAAGGTGAAAAATGAACACACAGACTACTATGAAACTGCACAAAACGACTGTTTGAATGCACATGTCAAGCCTGAGGAACATAAGCAATATCAGAAATATGAAAAAAAATGGCAAGTCACTGGGTATAGATGGGTTCTCAGCCCCCTCCTAATTTTTTTAAAAATAAAAACATTTGCCTCTCTACTAATAATAAATAAAATAAAATGTAGCGGGCCGGACAGGGGACAGCCATAGGTCCGGATGTGCCCCACGGGACGCACAATGCCCAGCTCTGCTATAAGGTAATCCTAACCTAGATGAATTTACTTTACTTTAGATCCATTCTTATATTGTAATAACTTACATGTCATCTCTTTACTGAACACAGATACTAGAAAAGACACTGGCAACTAGAATTAAACCCTTTTTTGCCTTCCCTTATTGATGCCAACAAAGTGGGATTTTCCATTAGACAAGCCGGGAGCATTGTCTGAAGAATATTACATTTAATCGCCTACTCAAATAAGTCAAACCCTCTACCTGCCTCAAACAGAAAAGGTGTTTGATGCCATTAGCTGGACAGATATGATTCAGAAACTAGAAAGATTTGAATTTGCAGACTTCCTTAACACTGGTAAAGTACTGTAGCATTCATCGACTTGTTGGATATCACAACCATTCTGGATAAATAGCTACAAGACAAGTGTGCCATTATGGTTTGCCTTTAGCCCTTGACAGCCATGTTTGAGCAAAATCTGTACATACTAGGTATTGGATTCTGAAACTAGGAACACAGATGCTGTCTATTTGCAGATGGACTGGTATTACCGAACCACACCTTCCTTTCATACCTACACAAAAACCTAGTTTATGCATTTGAAAATCACCTAAGAGAGAGAAAAAATGGCCGCCGAACAAAACGAAAATGAGGCTAAATGACCGTAAACACGCAAAACGCCACCAAACTCCTACTGATTTTCCGGACGACATCCGAAAACAAGGACGCAAAATCAGCCACAGCCGCATACCACACGTTAGGCGCTATTTTAGAACTTATACAGTCCGGAAGTACACAGCTACCCTAACGGATTTGCCTCGCGCACGCACACTATCATGACGCTTACACAGCAGCTCCACAACACTGATGCTGCAGCAACATGAAAACAGATTGCCAGCTCTTCAACACAATGCTGCATATATTACTTCACAATAGGTAAAGTATATTAATTTCTTATTTTATTAATTATTCATTGCCATACCAAAAAAAAAACACCAACGCTGCTCAGAGCAGACAAACAACCAAGAGCCTCGCAATGAGCGCCGAAGGATCTTAAAACACCAACAAAATAAATTTCACACACAAACAACATTACCTGCCTTACAATCTTATTGCCGTCATTTTTTGACGGGTAAGTCGCTAGTCTAGATATAATCCACTGTACGTCTCAGCAATTCCCTGGGGTCAGCACCGCACCCTCCAGCAGAACATACCTGTGTGTAAGTGAGGAGTGAAAGCTGCTGCTGCTAGATCAGCCCTCACTGACCAATATACTTAGCCGAGCATCCTATGTGCAGCTAATCTAGGCCTCTTAATAGTAACTCTCAAGCAATGCGAAACTACATTTATCCAGCATCTACCAATCCCTGTAGGTGCCAGATAACGGAGAGTCTGTGTGTAAATATAAACACACACACACACAGGCCATACATAGTCTTCTTACAAGAAAGCTTCTTCAAGTTCATATAGGGTCATAAACACCTGAAATTCAACACAATCGCAATGTACACTCATAACCAGATATGGATACATAGAATAACCTTTTTACCATCTCACAACATACTATATCTTTTATGGCTCCCGCAAGCTCTGACGTTTAGTGGTCCAATATATCCGTTCCTATACATGTCATTCACCAGGAATTTGGAACTGCAATAAATTGAATGAAGTTCCCGTTTATCACCACTTGTTCAGCTCCATAAATTCACCCCAGGATGAAACAAACTACAACTGTCAGTATGCTATAATACCCATTCCTGATGTATACAACATTGCCCCTTTTTGCTTGTGGCACAGTGAACTTGAGTAGTTATTAGTAATCGGGTGACATAGAAACTAGCACATGGCTTCCCAAATTAGGATGACACACACACACACACGTGTACATATCAGATTGCTCGATACAATGTGGACAGGCTCTGTATATGTATATTTGTAGCTTTGTATATGCTCTATAAGGTATATATTCACTGGATGATGTTGTTGTACTTGAAGCTCTTGGCTGCTCTCAGGCTGCCAGGGGCCCTGATGCTTTGCCAGGCCGTGTCTGTAAACATATTGGCTATGACATAAGGCTAACACTTACCCAGATTTACCTGGTTATAATTGACTCCCCTTAGAAGAATGGGCGGCACTATAAATATTGACAAAACAATTCAAACTCCATCTCCAAAAAATATTTACACAAAACAGTTATGGTCAGAATGTGCTGAAGTTTGTCTGTCTGAGTGTGTGCGTGTGTGTCTGAGTGTGTGCGTGTGTGTCTGAGTGTGTGCGTGTGTGTCTGAGTGTGTGCGTGTGAGTCTGAGTGTGTGTGTGGGGGTCTTGTCCACACTTTGGAAACCTCTGCTGGTAAGCAGATGGTGCAGGAGGAGAGGTGGCCCAGATAGCCACATTGCTGGAGGACTGTTTTTAACCAGATGGCATGGATAGTACAGCAATACTAGTAGTCTACAACAGCCATAAGCAATTGCCTATAGCCAGGAACAGCCTGAAACTGCCAGGAGCCCACACTAACGCCAGACCTGCTTGGAGAACAAGTCAGGGACCCTTGGGAGTAGCCGGTTTAAATCGCCAAGATGCTAAAGTAGCAAATTGCCTGAAAATGTTGAGTGGCTTGTTTAAATTTTATGGTTATGCACAGTAGTCCCTGATACTCCTAAACCATTACTGGTGGCTCCTAAATATTTATTTAAGTTTTTTTTTTCTATTTTTTATTTGTTTTTCACAGTGCATCTAAGTACATAAAATCTTTTTAGGGCTAAAGCAAATAAGTCATTACTACACTGATTTAGAAGACCCACTGTTTGGGTATCAGTTCAGGTTATACACAAAGGCATAGACAAAATTGCATTTATATCTCTAGTGGCAAAAGGTACTTTTTATGAGCCTTGGGATTTATATTTAATACAATACAAGAAGCAAAGAAAGTTGGTACAATCCATGTTGACTTGCGTTCAGCAAGGAGAAACGAGATGTGGAGACCCCAAAATATTATTATGCTTTGTGGTTCCACTAAATTGTATATTCATAATATCGGCACATGCTCCTGCGTGGGTGCAGGCTACTATGTTGTGTAGGGGATCTCTTGGAATCTATATGAGATCTGTACGGCTGGAAGATACATAATGGCACATAGCTATAATTTTTTAGATGCCAATCTGCATTTTTGGGTGTAAAGCCTGAAGTGTGTATATAAATTCTGATCTGTAATATATGGCATTCAAACGTTATACTTCTAAGAGCCCAGGGGAATTTGCTCCCATTTAAAGTGAATGTGAAACGCACCATGTTTTAATTTAGTTTTTGTCTTTAAACTGTGTTTCATCCAACTGTTAAACCGTTCTGTATACTAATTGTGTTTCTTACCTCTGTGTGTATTAACCTGCGTTTTTCGTACCCCTCTGCACAGTGCCAGAGAATATTTTGGAGAAATAAACTTCTTTATTACATTTCTGTAAGCCTCCCATGTATATGGGGAAAAAACTAAAAACTTCTCAAGTGATCTACATAAGTTGTGCTTTTTAACTGTATCGTGCTCCCCAGAAAGTTTGTGTGTGCCGTGCGGATGTATGTGTAAAACCTGCCTAAATATCAGGTCGGTATGGAAGTATTTTACTGTTTTCCTTTGCATATTACCCCAATGTACTTCTCAGACCATTTGTAAATTAATGTCATTAATATTTTCTCATTCAGCTGTATATAAGTTTGCTTTCTGGACTCTTGATATACATTGAAAGGGATTCTGTACAAAGCCAGATTTTATCGTTTTTCTGGACTCTATATACGCTTTATCTTTGCGGTGTCCTTTTATCTGGATACATTTTGTTCTGGAATATAATGGGGACTTTGTTATCGCAATGCTCTGCAGGTATAATCGAGCAGGTAATGTTTGCTTCCTGAGATAGCAGGTTTCATATGAAACGCGTTGGACGACGATCCATTCTTTGCACTATTTACTTACTTTCAAGAAAGGCAAGAATGAAACAACAAGGAGACCCTGATATTGGTGACCCTAAGTGTACTTATAACTCTCAGAAACCACATTGCTTTCCATTGAACTTTTTTTGTGAGTCTCCATTTATTATGTTTTTTTTTTTTTTTTAAATAAAATCTTAATTGCATCACCATCAAGCTGCTTGTGCCTCTTTTTAATAGCTGGTCTTTTAACCTGCCTTTTATGGATTGTTTCTTTTCTAGAAGTCAATTCTAACTGCCTTATTAAATTGTGATTCTGCCAATTGAATAGGGCTCTATATAAGCACAGAGCATATTTTTTTTACAGATGTTTTTAGTTGGTGAAGACCTTGCTTTTAAATAGAAGTTGACTAACTAAAAACTTCTGTATAAAAAATATATGCTCTGTGCTTTAATAGAGCCCTTTTAGAATTTACTGAATTGCAATTTAATAAGGCTGCCTATATTTAACCGAATGCATGTGAGGAACTGAGAAACCAGGTAGTAAAGTGCACCGTATACATAGTGTCATAGAGACTATTTTTGTTTTTTATTATTATTATTATTATTATTATTATTATTATTATTTATTTATTTGTAACGCGCCAACATAGCAGATAAACCATGGGCCTCATTCAATTGCAATTTGGCCAATTGAATAGGGCTCTAAATAAGCACATAGCATATATTTTTTAAAGAAGTTTTTAGTTAGTAAGCATCTATCCAAAAGCACGGTTTTCACCAACTAAAAACTTCTTTAAAAAAATATGTTATATGCTTATTTAGAGCCCTATTCAATTGGCCAAATTGCAATTGAATGAGGGCCCATGTATCTTACTTTACCGAAAACCAAAGTTCTTAACATACTTTAACTCATAACTTAGAGGAGTTACATCTTATTCCTTTCAGACCAAGGAATGTTGTGGGTGAGGGGGCGGTCAGTTGGGCAGGATCCAGCCATAATATACAAAGTGTTAGCACCAACAGATTGTTTGATTGTAATACACATAATAAAAAAAAAAAAGCCTAAATCCATATTGCTTGAAAGAGTTGTTACTCTTGAAAGCTCATCATTTCTGTGAATATGTTTGTTTGTCCAGTAAAGAAGGTATCGCTGTATACAGCAATACTCTGATTTATCATACTAGATTATATATATATATATATATATATACATACATTTATTTTAGGAGGAGCCCTTGATCAGTTTGTTATATTCCATGTTGTACAGAGTTAGTTTCTGGAGTGTCATATCTGTCTGTTCGTTGTTCTGTTTTTTAGGAGAAATCATTGTTTATTGTATTCCGCACATGACATGAATTCGCCATTCTAATTAGCCACCAGATTTCCAAATGACTCATAGCTCCTCGCTCCAGATGTGTGAATTTCACAGTATAAATGGCTGCACATACAACGTACTCGCTATGTACATGCAAATGAACACCTGTAGGAGTCATTGCTTCCTATCACTGCTTGTGGTGAATATTGTGTGATCCAGTTGTGTAACTAGACTTTTCGACGTGTCCGTATTGACGTGTCAGACACGGTAAAATTGTATGTACAATATTTTATTGTTGTGTAGTGCATTTTTTGTGGCTTCTATACTGCCAAAGACATGAGTAAGTTAAATAACATTGTGTACAATCGGTATATTGGCTCCTAACTTCACCAGTCTGTGTGCCTGGCTCCTAAGTCTGATCTCCTAAATCACATAAGAATGTATTTCTTTGTAACCTCATGAGGGTCTACGGTTTTCTAATCTCTACTCCAAATAGTATCTTCATTGGCTTACAAATTAAACTACTGCTCGATGAGAACTTTAATAGGACACTGAATCCAAAAGCGCATTCTGCATTGAAATCCTCTCATCGGTGGTTACAGGGTTTCTGGGTACCAATAAGGAAGAAAACTATTGTATAGGATAAAGACTCCTGGAAACACGACAAAATCTTGGTATGTAGGATGTCGCTTAAGATGCACTTTTTACAATCACACCTGGTAACTACAGAAATAAGAAACTGGAAAATAGTTACAATATAGAAAAGCTACAACAAATTTAAAAGGAGAGATCTCATGCGGAAGACTCCAGACACACTGATACTAAAGGGCGGAGTAGATCCCCCAAAGGGGTGCCTCCTACCTGGAAGGATTAGGAAAATGCTGAAGCCTCAAAGCTGACTGAAAATCTGTATAAAACTGTGAGGTATTCCACTCAATCGCACATGGATTAGTCAATGTAGGGCAACATTTTCATCAGGACCATGGAGGAAAAATACCAAGGAAGATGGGATCCGACTATGATGGGGTGCTACTTCTGTTTTTTACAAAGGGAAGACAATTTGGCTTGACCCCTAAATTGAGTATTAATCTTTGCACCCTTGGTATAATATCCTAAAAAACAAATCTTTGTACCCTGTGCCTTTAAGCTCCTTTCATACGTTAAGGGACCATATTATTTGTAATGTTACTTCCTATTTCAAGCTTGTGGAGCAGCTTGGCCTACTTTAAACATTGCCCTATATGGAGGAATGCTGCCCCGACAAGGCACAGACACCCAGTTCCTCATGTTTAGGCATTCTTTGTTTTATAATGCATACATGATATATACACAATAAGAAAGGGGCAATAAATTCCTCATTCCATAAACACTTCAACAATGTCTTGTGTTGATATATGTATGTGTCATCAGAACATATACATACGGTAAGAATGTCATCATTCCAGTGGCTGAAACACAATATAGGAGCTACTCTATTTATATGTAAATTCAAATAAATGGATCAATATGAGCTTTATAGATACAACTTGCCTTCTATTAAATCATTTTCCCCATTCTATGTCACCGTAAATGTGTGACCTCAATATAGCTTGTTATTATTTGGATAGTATCTGACTAGTCTATCTTTAGATTTGGGAGCACCATGAAAAGAAAAGCCAGGCCTAAACATATTAACAAGGATATATATATATATAACACAACGATAAAAATCAACTACTGTTAGGTATGCTTTATTTTATTTTTTTATTTCTTACAGGTCCTTGTACTGGAACTTCCTTATTTAGAGGGCTCTTAATGCACTTACCAATGGATAAAATATAATATGCATTATTATGTGGTTAAAGATATTATATTGAGAATTTAATTCACATAGATTGGATAAATGGAACATAATAGTGATAATAGATTTGCTAAATTGATAATATATTAGTGGAATTGATTCTGGATTGCTTCACTCGTTATATAAACTAATTTGACTTGAGAAGTGACAATCTGAGGTCTAATTTATGATGTGTGTTCATAAAACCATGTTATTTACAAGCTTACAGTAGAGTAGACTATGTAAAATTAAAGCAAAAAATAATTGTGTGATATGTAAATATACAAAACAATAAGGCAAGAGATAATTTGGTATAACAGGGTTGAGGTCTCTACTTAGAAGATTTTACTATCTAGGATATTCAGAAGTGTAAATGCATCTATAAAACGTAAGCACATGCTTTGCGGTTGGTACCACTGCATCAGTCATTTGTAATATCTTCCTGTGTGTGAATATTTAGTCATTTTTTTTCCCATTAATTTGCTGTTCTTTTCTTTCCACTTTAGGAATTTGTCCAGATATGTTTGAGAAAGCATTCGATTGTAAATGAAATTGCCAAAAAAAATTGTAAATCTAATATGTATGTGTTCTAATTTTCTTTTAGACTTTATCTTCTTGCCTATCCCTGATTACCTTTACTGTTGAGAATCATTTTGTTATTGTACCATTGGTTTGTCTGGTTCCATTACTTTGTTTACTTAAATAAAACCTTTTTTTATTATTTTTATTTTAAAATGAAGTGAAGAGACATGGTAAAAATAATGATGGGCTGAGCTGATCACCCCATTCTCTATTCTGGTTAACCTCATTTTTTGGAAGTACTCTTTGCTTTTTTTAATGATGGCTATAATAGAAAGTTCACACCCAATATATAACATTTTTAGATTTAGTTTCTTTGTACCCCGAGTGGTGTTTAAAAAAAAAAAAAAAAAATTATATTAAGGTAGTCATTGATTTGTCTCTGGAGCGCCGCTAAGGAACCACATTTGACAAATCCTAGGAGTTAAAACCACCTCGTAAAAGTTTACTGCTTAGATTTTATTTTTTGTAATTCTACAAAACGCAATAATTGCACTGAGAGCCTCGTGTGGGTAGCACGACTTCAGTGCGCGTGCTGAAGTCGCGCAGACAATAGCGCGCCCCTACCAGCTTTCCTTCTCGCTGTCACTGTCTATTAGAGACATGCCTTAAACCCTTAAAATAAAACCTACACTGCCTATATTAAAACCCTACACTAAATTAATACTAAACTACTACACTACCTATGCTAAACCCTCTGTCCCTTGTCTGTTCTCTCTCCCTTCGTCTACCCGCTTGTTCTCTACTCGGTCTCCCTCCTCCCATCCACATTTTTTACTTACCCCATCCCAAGGGCCTGGTGAGGAGCTGATGTAACATGCAGATGTCGGGGTGCAGTATTGCTCCTGGAATGGGGTAAATAAAAAATGTGGATGGGAGGAGGGAGACACAGAGGAGAGAACAAGGGAGAGAGAGAACAAGCAGAGGAAAAAGGCAAGATACAGAGTGTTTAGTATAGGCACGTGGGACTATAAAACCAATGAGGATCAAAAGCCTTACATTGTATGCCAAGCAGCATTGCCAGCCTTACAATTTTATTCCTGTCATTTTTGACGGGCAATTTCCTAGTACAATATATTTCCTGGCTGCTAAAACAATGTGTTGGTCTCCTAAATAGCAGATAACTTTATCAGCCCATGAATTAAGCATTTTGCGTATTTATAACTTTCCTTTAAGAAATAAACACGTGAGCTTCAATTGGATCAATATTTGCAGTACAGATTCCTATTGTTTACATATTGCTTAAATCGAATATCAGGTCCATAGCTGTGTATATAGTATTTCACCGGCATGTACCGTACTTTCCAAGGGCAAACAAGCTTTTACTGTAATTACATGTTTAATTTTTAATGCTTTTCAATGGGCAATGAATTCGCATAGACCTAAAACTGACCAGGATATAAAAACTGACCAGGGTTCTGTAGTGGTCAGAATGTGATAAATGGTCATAATCTGGCATCATCTCTGTGTTTCTATAACTTTTTTTCAATTTTTTTTTCTCTCCAGATTATTTACATATTTTAAGTGTTTGTTTTCAGATATTCAAGTGTTTTCCAACGTCGCTAGTGTGTTAATGTAGGGGGCGTGGAACCTGTGGTCAGGCAAATGATATGACCCTCTGTAAATTGCGGATATGTCAAAGAAATTGCAAAGGTGTGTGTGTATGTATATGTGTGTGTGTGTGTGTATATATATATATATATATATATATATATATATATATATATATATATATATATATATATATAATCTCCCATCTCCCATCCACCGTACAGAGTTCCTGTTTGAATGTCTGAAAATAAATAAAAAACGTATTACCTGCTTAATATTCCCAGAAATAGTTATTTCAGGGTGGACGCCTGCAAATGAGCCCACAATGCATTTTCACCCTTTTAATCTAAGCCGGGATACCTACCCACAGACTGGTAGATCTCCTCAGTGTGGGGCTGGTTCCAATGCTATGCTTCGAAGCTGTGTAATACAGCGAGTATATGCCTAAAAAGAGCCATGTATAAAGTGTTTTTGGATTTAAGAGTGAAAATGCTTTGTGGGCTCATTTGCATGTCCCTGCCCAGTTTCCCAGAGTGCAATGCAATATCTGTATTATGCAGTGTTTTGTATGTACAGTGAGCCAGTGGAATTTTTTTGTCATTTGATTCAATGTAAGCTGGACTTAGATAGTTAACTTAACTTTGCTCTAAAGCTGACAATTCTTGGTAATTCTGCTAATACCCTTTTTTGGGACCTCTAGGCAGATTTTTATCTGAACCAAAGCAGCTTCTTCATAGAACAGCATTTGGATGGTCATCGACTATCCGAAATCTTCAGTTCATTCATTTTTTATTTTTTTATTTTATAAAGTTGGATGTTTGTCCTGAATCCTTTCAGTCCTTGATTTTATTTGCTTCTGTACAATTTCGGATGGGCATATAAGGGTGTTTCAGGAAGGTGTGGTCGTACTGGAGTGCCAAGGAATTCTTCAGTTGCACAGGAGGCTCTTTCTTCGCCCGTGTTAGAGCTCAATGAGTAACTTTCATGCTGGTTTCCAACCACATCTTCCACATGTAAACCAATACTTCTCTGGCAGTGATGATACAAAAGAGCCAGTATATCACATTTATGCGGCTAGTTGGAAGGACACACCTCTGTTGGAAAAAGCAGCAAGGCATTAAGCAGAAGGAGACTGTCATTTATTGGAACATAGGATCTGTCATCATCTTGGGGTTTTCATGTCACAAAATAAGCAGAACTATATGTAAATGTACCAGCTATAAGCAATGGGGGTTTACAAAAGGAATTTGCCTTTCCAGTCTCATGGAGGAATAACTGGAAAACAGGGAAGGTCCATAACTTTTTTTATATAAATTGTGAATTTTCTTGATGGGTGTATAAAATAAACTTAATTTTATGCAGTGCTTTCCCTTTAAGAATTTCATGCTTTCCATTAGTTTTTACCTTGCAGAGCTGGCACAGGGTGAACCACACACATAGTATGTAACATCCAACATCAGAAGACACAGGAGGGTCTGTCTACTGGGCTATGAGGCTTTTTTTTTTTCACCTCACCTAGGGGTATCTTCACACTGCTTCATTTATTTTACTGACTCTCCATGTGACGCTGCTCATTGGCTATGTGACCAAGCCTCAATCTTAATTATGTTTGGGGGTGGGGTCTTCATTGGCTATAACAGCAATAACTAAAAATGCTGGTTTAATCTTAAAGAGGTATCCAGCATTGAAAGTGAAATTGGGGGCTCAGGGTGCTTGTTAAAGGACCACTGTTTCAAAAAGGAAGAAACAACAACATTGTTTTCAGATATTCTGATCAAGCACTACATTCCTCCTTTGCTACTTAGTCACTCCATGAGAATTCTATGTATACTCTATGGCGTGTGTATGACCATGCATTAGCTGCTTCTGGGCTCAATCAAAGAACCTGGTGGACCAGTGTGCACTAACATATGACTCCAATAATTGATATAGAAACTTCCTAGAGTGGGCCCGGCAGCAAAGGAGGAATGTAGTGCTTGATCAGAGCTGCAAATGAAGTTGCATGGAATAAAAATACATTTTAGATTTTTAAATAGCATGCTCAATTCTCACTCTTGCGCATACTGCCTACATGGGCAATATGCTTAAAAAAACATCATACAGTGTTCTTTTAAGAATTGTGGAGAGGATCTAACTTTATGATAAACTTAGGGAGGCATTGTTCCACCAAGGAGCCCGATAAGCAGACTGGAATCCTAATTAGAACTTCAAATTGGTATTTGGGAGCTTTTTTTTATTTATTATTTTCATTTTTAGCTCCCCTTATTGTTTTTATGAATATATATTTGTGTGTGTATAGTTATAGTGAAAATTAAATTTTTGCAATTTTTTTGTGTTTAAAAAAAAATCATACAAATTACAAATCTGCTTTACAGTGGTAAGTTATATTCTTTATTCCTCCACTTGATGTGTATGAACATCTTGAGGGCTTGGGCTGATTAAGTAGGATAACATAGTAAATAACTAAACGTGATGCTCTTTTGAAGCCTCCTGTATGGGTGTCTGTTTTCTTATATTAATGTAATTGATATATATTTAGGTGTGACCGGTGGCCACTGGTAAATCCCATTATTTATAGGCCTTGCAGATTTATAGCATCTGTGGTGAACCTATTGTTCATATTGATTTTAAAGACTGATTGTTTTCTTCTGAGTAAATGAATTGCTTTAGAAGAAAACATTCCATTTGGGAATTTGAGGCAGAAGATTTGAAATATGATAAACAGCCAGTATTGTGTCTAACGATCCTCCAACCTTTTTTTTTTTTTTTTTTTTTTTAGCGTTTTGGGATTGTTGGATCTGAGTTTGAAACTTGTAGATTTAATGTTTACTGAAAAGAAAAATGTTCCTTTCACGTTTCACATTCGCACGCTGAGCTGCAAAATCAGCCTAATATACCTACACAAACAATGCTGAATATCTCATGAATGATTTACTGTGGAGAAAAATGACTAGTGCAATGTTTGGCCAGTTTTCAATGCCCTTCAAGACGAAACCTTTTGCAGTGGTGTTGGTATCACTTTAAGCGTCTTTTCAGTGAGGCTGCCATTTGGAGGACTCTATTTTTATGAGCTATATCAAAATCTCATTTGTCAGTGCACCACGTGGTAACCCTAAAGCAGAGAAACTATTCACCGAACTTTTAAATATCAGCATTTTTGGCTGAAAACCCTCTCTTCCAGCATAATATGTAGATTAAACCACTCTTAAGTGTTGCTTTGCTGAAATTAGACCACCGTACGATCGTGTAATATCTTAGTAATAGAAATAACATGCTTGTTAATAGGAAAAAACTAATTTAGTCCAGGCTCATTAAAGGTTGAGCTTTATTGGTTAATAAATACACAGCTGAGCAGTTTGGGTTATGGAATACTTTATATTTAAATTTACCTTTTTTGTAGTATGGCCACTTTTGCAGGTATATGTACTTTATTTGCATTTACCTTTCAATGTGTGCTCTCTGCGTTTCCTGTTATTTGCAATGAAGTTTAAACAGGTTTTACTAATTCATGCAAGAATGGATAGACAATCCAATTGGTTGAGAGTGCCTTCCAGAGGTATGAGTGGATCCAGACAATGAAAAGAAAACATTCCCCAGACCATAATGCTGCCGCCACCAACTTATGTCCTTCCAACAATGGTTGCAGAGAGTTTTTGTTCTTGTAGGTTTCACGCCTGTTGCCAACGTCCATCCGGTTGATGGAGCAGAAAACATTACTCATCAGACAAGTCAACTCTCTGCCAATCAGAAGAGATTCAATTCCAGTATTGTCGTTCAAATTGAAGCCGTTTCTGATAATGAACCCATGGGCGCCGTGACCAGCCGTTTGCTTCCAAACCCCATATCCAACAGGGTTCGCTGTACTGTCATTTTAGAAACACCTCTGGTAGCTGCTTGGTTTGGATGGTGAGTATCTCAACTTCAGCGTGCCGGTTGGTCCTCACAAACCTTTGCAGCAGACGTTCACTTTTGACATAAACTGCGGCGCATCACATGCTATTTATTTGCAATGGTGCCTTTTTTGTCCAGTCACGGTGCACTTTTTAACCACAGCAGCACACAAACCGTTCACAAACTGTGCGGTTTCAGAAATACTCCCAGCCTTGGCCCAAAAGACGACGCTCATCCCCTTTTCAAAGTCCGATAAATAGCACATTTTACCCGTGACGGTGATGGGTGATATGTTTGTAGAATGCCTACATGTCACTTTATATGCCCACCAAGCCAGCTCAGGATACATGCCGTAGGCAGTGGTCATTATAATGTGACTCCACCCAGTAATATCCCTGTGTATCTATTAACTTCTTGAGTACTTTATTTTATTAAGACGTGCTTATAAGCTTTGTTTTTAGAGGGCAGACCCAAGCAAGTACTATTTGTTTGATTTTTTTTTTTTTTTAGATCGTATAAATAGAGCTTATAAGCGCTTCTTAATGAATCAAAGTACATAAAAGTAAATACATACTCGGGTATAATATATACCTAGTAAAATCTGGAAACCTTCCATTTCCCTTTTAACAGTTATATGCTATATTAGGTTAGTCCTAGTTTCCTAATACATTGATTTCCCCCCCTATCCCAATCCTCTGTGTGATATAGAAATCGTGCTTATAACCTTATACTGATAATCAGGATGCAATTCTGAATCTTTATCCCAAACACACCATGGCGGTGCAGCAATTTCTTATGGTTTTTATTCTGTGATTTGTCTCCGCAAATATATATGTGTGTTTTTTTAAAACCTTTTTTTTGATAATTTAGGGATTAACATTTTCAGATATCCTCCCCCTCAGGATGCAGTAATCCTGCTTTCTTGCTGTACAGCCGTGGGCTGCTGTGCGCTTTGACCAAGAGCTGAACTTGAATCTGTCTCGTTGAGTTATTCTTACATGGCGCTATATCAGCCACTTGTGAATTATTTCTTTCTGTACAAAACTATCTGCTGATGTTAGATGGAATATATAGATTGGCAAGTCTTACTCAGCACTAATTTACACTGCAGCACGTTTCATTCCAGGCATGGACCCAGCTGGGTATCTGTATTCAGCTCCTATCCTGGTACACTCGAGGGCTCGGCCATTGCTTGCGGCACTCTCTGCTGCCTGGCAGAGGGCGTCCAGTCTGCGTCTAGGAAGCAGCAGACCCAGCAACTGGAATATGTATTATATGTTATATTAAATGCCAATAACCAGCTTCTTTTACCATTTAAATAATTTTTTGTTTGGCTAAATGTTCAAGAATTGCAAACTTTTTGTGGAATTAAAATATTTAATAAAACATTACAAGAAATCAAACGCCACTGTAGTCTCCTGCTCAGAATTCCCAAGAAAAAATGGTATTGCACTGCATTCTGTGACCCTGAGCAGGGACATGTGAATGTGCCCACAAAGGCTTTGCTCTTTAATTCAAATACCATGGCTCCTTTTTATGCATATGCTTGCTGTATTACACAGCTTTTTTAAGCTAAGCCCGTGATGCATATGCACAATTCAGGAAACCTACCCACAGACAGCTGTTTCGAGGTTACTGCTTCTCGTCAGTGCTGGGCTGGATCCTAACTTTGTGTAGTAGATTTTGGGTGGAGGTAGTTTAGCACAGTGGGCTCCCTAGTCGTCCAGTGGTTAGGATTCGGTGCGTTCACGGCTCCAACCTGAGTTTTGATTCCAAGTCGGGGAACTAAGAGGTCACACCACCCTGAAGCCGAGCAGGGTTGAGCCTGGTCAGTACTTAGATGGGATACCACCTAGAGATAGGAGGCGCTGTATGCTGTGACCCACTGAGAAGGAATTGGCTACCTACTCCAGTATCTCTGGCATGAATACCAAGTGGATCAGCATGACCATGGACATAGATGTGCTTGGTATGTTACGGTCCATGAGGTCATAGGAGTCAGAAACGACTGAACAACAAAATAAGATTGCAGCAATCCTTTAATATATGGTGGGCAAAAGAGTGATAAAAGCCATCCACCGTACAGTAAATAAGACTTTTGTGCTCACATTTAAATGTGTAAAACAAGATATTTCTTAGTTTTTTTTTTTTTTTTTTTTTTTTTTTATATGCATTTGTGCGTCTGGGAAATCTACCATGTTTTCTGCTAATCAGCTTCCTGAGATGGGAAGAGATTTCAGATGATGCTTCTATCTGCTCTGTGGAGATGCAGTGGCGAAAACTGCCATTGTTTTTCATTGGTTAAAAGTAAGCTCCTCATTTTGCACCTTCTGGAGAAAGTAACAAACAGGTTCAACTGAGAAATGAAAATGGGGTTTCTCTGTAAACTAAAATGTGTATGTAAAAGTATAAAGTTTGTGTTTAAGTTTTCTTGCATTGTAAAAAAAAAAAAAAAAGTGTGCCCATTATCAAACGTATCTTAGTGATTTAAAACACCACATAGGCACATTTTGACCAAATGAGCCTTTAAAAAAAATTATGTATGTACAGTGCCTTGCAAAAGTATTCACCCACCTTGACATTTTTCGTGTTTTGTTGCTCACAACCTGGAATTAACATGGATTGTTTGAGGATTTGCATCATTTAATTTACAGAGCATGTCCACAACTTTGAAGATGTATTTTTTTTTATTTATTTTTTATTGTGAAGCAAACAACAAATAGAACAAAATAACAGAAAAAGTCAATGTGCATAACTATTCACCTCCTAAAGTCAATACTTTGTGGAGCCACCTTTTGCTGCAATCACAGCTCCAAGTCGCTTTGGATAAGTCTCTATGAGCTTGCCACATCTTACCACTGGGATTTTTGCCCATTCCTCCTTGCAAAACTGCTCCAGCTCCTTCAAGTTGGATGGTTTGCGCTTGTGAACAGCAATCTTTAAGTCTGACCACAGACTTTCTATTGGATTGAGGTCTGGGCTGTGACTCGGCCATTCCAACACATTTACATGTTTCCCCTTAAACCACTCAAGTGTTGCTTTAGCAGTGTGTTTGGGGTCATTGTCCTGCTGGAAGGTGAACCTCCGTCCTAGCCTCAAATCACACACAGAGTGTTACAGGTTTTGCTCAAGAATATCCCTGTATTTAGCACCATCCATCTTTCCCTCAACTCTGACCAGTTTCCCAATCCTGGCTGCTGAAAAACATCTTTGGATGATGTGTTGGGTTTGCGCCAGACATAGCATTTTCTTTGATGCCCGAAAAGTAACATTTTAGTCTCATCAGACCAGAGCACCGTCCTCGATACATTTTGCAAGTCTCCCACATGCCTGTTCGCAAACTCAAAATGTGCCATTTTTTTTTGTTTTTTGCTGAAAGTAATGGCTTTCTTCTGGCCACTCTGCCATAAAGCCCAACTCTATGGAGCGTACGGCTTATTGTTGTCCTATGTACAGATACTCCAGTCTCTACTGTGGAACTCTTCAGCTCCTCCAGGGTTACCTTAGGTCTCGCTGCTGCCTCTCTAATTATTGCCCTCCTTGCCCGGTCTGTCAGTTTGGTGGGTGGCAGGTTTGCTGTTGTGCCATGTTCTTTCCATTTGCTTATGATAGATTTGATGGTGCTCCTGGGGATCAAAGATTTGATATTTTTTATAACCTAACTCTGACTTTTACTTCTCAACAACATTGTCCCTTACTTGTTTGGAGAGTTCCTTGGTCTTTATGGCAGTGTTTGGTTAGTGGTGCCTCTTGCTTAGGTGTTGCAACCTCTGGGCCTTTCAAAAAAAGGTGTGTGTATATGTAACGACAGATCATGTGACACTTAGGTGGACATCATTTCACAAATTATGTTACTTCTGAAGGTAATTGGTTGCACCAGAGCTTTTTATGGGCTTCATAACAAAGGGGGTGAATACATACGCACATGTCAATTTTCTGTTTTCTATTTCTAAAAAATAGTTTTATGTATATATTTTTCTCATTTCACTTCACCAACTTAGACTATTGTGATCTGATCCATCACATGAAATTCAGATTAACAAAACCTTGAACTTAAGGCTGTAATGTAACAAAATAGGTAAAAAGTCAAGAGGGGGGGGGGGGGGGGGGGGAACTTTTGCAAGGCACTGTGTGTGTGTTTGTGTGTGTGTATATGTGTATATATATATATATATATATATATGTATGTATGTATGTATGTATGTATGTATGTATGTATGTATATATATAGTACATTTGACTGTCTAAAACAAGTAAAAAAAATAAAAAATAAACTGGTTTCCTGCTCAGGATTCTGAGAAATAGTTATTACACTGCATTCTGGGAACATGCAAATGTGCGTACAAAGACTATGCTCTTGCAATCCATAACCGTATGAAACCTGGCTTTCCTTAAGCATGTGCTTGTTGTATCAAACAGCTTTAAGCAAAGCTAGGGTTGGATTATGCATTATATTATATACATAATTATTTTTTAATTACTCCTCTCCAGTTATTAATGATTTAAAATATATATATATATATATATATATATATATATATATATCACATATTATAATTGTCTAACTGCGATTCGTCGTCACGCTTCAGACGAATCGCAGTTAGACAATTACAAACTGCTGCGCATTGCGCAGAGCGCGGCGCAAGCCGCGCATGCGCAGAGCGCGGGGCGAGCCGCGCTTGCACGCAGCGCGGCCCAGTGGGGAAGAGGCACAGAGGGAGAGTAAACTGCTGCGCATTGCGCAGAGCGCGGCGCGAGCCGAGCATGCGCAGAGCGCGGCGCAAGCCGCGCTTGCGCGCAGCGCGGCCCAGTCGGGAAGAGGGGGGTAGAGGCACAGAGGGAGAGTGGGGAAGAGGGGGGGGAGAGGCACGGCACAGAGGGAGAGTGGGGAAGAGGCACAGAGGGAGAGTGGGGAAGAGACACAGAGGGAGGGGGGAGAGACACTCAGGGAGGGGGGAGAGAGACCCAGAGGGATAGGTGGGAAAGAGACACAGGGAGGTAGAGGAGGGGGAAAAGACACACGGGAGGGAGAACAGGGGGAAGATACACATGGGAGGGAAATGGGGGGGGGGGGGAGAGGGGAACAGACACAGGGGGAAGGGGGAAAGAGACACAGGCCAGGGGGGAACAGGCACAGAGGGAGAGGGGGGAAGAGACACAGGGGGGAGAGATACAGCGGGTGAGGGAGGAAGAGACACAGAGGGAAGGGGGGGGAAGAGGTACAGAGAGAGGGGGAAAGAGGCACAGAGGGGGGGGGACAGAGGAAGGGGTGAAGAGACACAGTGGTGAGACACACAGAGAGAGGCGGGGGAAGAGGCACAGAGGGAGAGGGTGGAAGACACAGAGTGGGGAGAGACACAGATAGTGAGGGGGAAGAGACAGGGAGGAAGAGGCACAGAAAGAGGAGGGGGAAGAGACACAGGGGAGTGAGAGGAGGGGGAAGAGACACAGGGTAGAGAGTGCAGGGGGGAAGATACACAAGGGAGGGAAATGGAGACATGAGGAAGGCCGTAACAGACACAGGGGGAGGGGGAAAGAGACACAGGCCAGGGGGGAACAGACACAGGGGAGGGTTGGGGGAGACACAGGGGGGGGAAGAGATGCATGGGAAGGAGAAGGGGGAAAGAGACACAGGGGAGGGGTTTAGAGACACGGGAGGGAGAGGGAGGTAAAAACACAGGGGGGCAGGAGATGCAAAGGAGGTAGACGAGGTGGAAGGAGACACAAGGGAGGGAGAGGAGGGGGGAAATAAGACACGAGGGAGGAAGTAGACCGAGGGAGAGACTCGCAATGAGCTCCAAAGTGGCTCATTGCAAGGCCTGTGATGAGCGCCAAAGGCGCTCATCACAAGACCAGTAAAGTAGAGGGGGAGAGGCTTACATTGTGTGGCAAACAGCATTGCCAGGCTTCAGTTTTTATTGCCGTCATTTTTGACGGGCAAGTCGCTAGTATATATATATTCAATAAAGTGATTATTTTTGGCTGTGGGTACAACCTATGAATGATTGTTTTGACCTCTTATTTCTCTGAAATACACTCTTGTTAACCTTATCAGTGTGGAGACAACCAGCTCAACTGGAGGCTGATACTATATCTTTGAAATTAACATATATAAAAGAGGAATTTTATTACTAATCTGTGTATAATTAAACCATTCGCTACGTCTTGTTAAGAAGAATAAATGCTAGTGTTGTGCTAAAAGGAGTCCGCAGAGCTCAGTATGTCGTGTTATAGTGTGTGTGTGTGTATATATATATATATATATATATATATATATATATATATATATATATATATATATATATATATATATATATATATATATATATATATATTTCTTCCCTTCATACCAGCAAAGTGCTATTCAAAAAAAATCTGAAATAATTTATGTAAAGGTTAGTTCGTCAGTACATAGGCAGCATAAGGATCTCCTTTCTGGGCAAATTACAAGATTTATGACCTTTTTGACAACTCTTGAAGCTTTACGCAGAATACCATCAGAGTGAAATGTTCTAATGCAGTAAAAGCATCAAAAGGTAGTAATTCTTCTACTAATCCTAAAATACCTTTTTATAATGGTGTGTGTGTGTGTATGTATGTATGTGTATGTGTGTATATGTATGTATGTATGTATGTATGTATGTATGTATGTATATATATATATATATATATATAATTAGTGGGTATGTACATATATCACAATGCTGGTCTATTTCTCACTTAACTCTGGCTAATGAATTTTGTTCTTGTTTTTCCAATTCTTTTTTTTTTTTTTTTTTTTTTTCATCTCTTTCTGTTTACTGTTTTTTTTTTAGTTCATATCTGTATCAGTACCGCTTTTTGACTTGATAAAGGGAGGCATTATCTCTCGAAAGCTTGTCTCTTTTTATTATGAATAAGTTTGTCTAATAAAAAAAGGTAGCACTAGTCACTGCAATACTCTGATTATTCATCTAGATTACTGGACATTCACGGCTACCTCACTCTTCGTATGTATGTATGTGTGTGTGTGTATGTGTTTGTGTAATTAAATGGTACAATTGTGTTCACATTTGAACATCTACAATAAAAAAGAAAAAAAAAATCCTTTTCAGAATTCTTAAAATAGCACTGGGCAGAGACCTGCAAATAAAACCCAAAAAGATTTTTTTTTTTTTTTTTATCCAAAACCATTTTAAACATGGCTCCTCTTAAACATATGGCTGTATGTATGTGTGACTTTATAATGGGAAAGCTTGTCATAAAAAAAGAATGTTTGTCCAATACCAAAGGTATCAATATATATATATATATATATATATATATATATATATATATATATATATATATATATATATATATATATATATATATATATATATACACATACATACATACATACATACATACATACATACATACATACATACATATAATTTTGTTTTGTTCTTACTATGTATACAGAAGGGTAATGAAAAGCTTTCTTTTGATAAGAAGATGTTTCTCTTTAATCGTATATTTCGCCTGTTCTCCTGCGCAGTTACAGTGTGGATGGTAAATGGTTCTGGGGGTGACAGTATTGATTTCGCAGAAGGTCTCGCCCGCCTGTCTAGCTCATCACCAGCTGCTTTATAACCATTTGATCGACTGGCTGCGCACAGAAATGTCTATCTTCTCCGCTAAGTGCTCCCTGTGTAACAGTTTCTTGGGGTAAAATAAATGTCTTTAAAGCAGATTCCAGCCGGCTGTAACAGTTGTCTTATTTTTAGAAATCTTAACTTTAACAGGGACAGACTTGTAACAATACTTAGTTCCATTGCCCTCTTTATTGGCCCTTATTGAACAAGGTATATATTTTTTAACAAATAGATGTGTCCTAATTATCAATAAAAAAAAATTGCACCCAAATATTTTGTAACGTGCACTATCTGGGACAGAAGTAAAAACATGTTGAAGGGCACAGGTGAGCTAAAAGAGGCTGCTCTCATGGTGGATTATTATTGTTTGTTTGTAATGCGCCAAGATATTCCGTATCGCTATACAGGGTTAAGTTCCAGGGAAAGACAATTACAATATTAAGTAACAAGCTGCAAAAGATGGAGGGCCCTTTCCTTGTGCTTAGAATCCAGTGTCCGAAGTGCTTCCACAAAGCACCGTGCAAGATGGAAATGTCGTAAACTTTCCATGTCAATTTTTTTTTTGTCCTTCAGTTGTTTCCGACTCTCCATGACTTCATGGACCATAACACACCAGGCACATCTTTAGAATGTAACGTCACTTTAACTGTACTGTGAGTAAGGGGGAGAGGTTATTGCTTGGAACTTTGGTTCTTATAGGCACAGCCTACACTTTGGTTCTTATAGGCACAGGTTGCACTTTGGTTCTTATAGGCACAGGCTGCACTTTGGTTCTTGTAGGCCCAGGCTGCACTTTGGTTCTTGTAGGCCCAGGCTGCACTTTGGTTCTTGTAGGCCCAGGCTGCACTTTGGTTCTTGTAGGCACACGCTGCACTTTGGTTCTTGTAGGCACACGCTGCACTTTGGTTCTTGTAGGCACACGCTGCACTTTGGTTCTTGTAGGCACACGCTGCACTTTGGTTCTTGTAGGCACACGCTGCACTTTGGTTCTTGTAGGCACACGCTGCACTTTGGTTCTTGTAGGCACAGGCTGCACTTTGGTTCTTGTAGGCACAGGCTGCACTTTGGTTCTTGTATGCACAGGCTGCACTTTGGTTCTTGCATGCACAGACTGCCATAGTAAAGAACTTGATTTCACTTCCTAGGAGACAGGATGCGCGGTGGCGCGTGCATGTCGAGTTTGGCAGGCAAATAGTTCCCATATTTTGGGATGTTTTATTTACCCCTGTGAGGTGTATAGAGATGTGCAAGGAAGCCCCCGCTAGCCCTGCCACTGCCTGGCATCCTACAAGTGCTCTGTAAAGTGTATGTTGCATAGTAACACTTCTTCTCCTTGTTCTCCATGCCCCTCTATCTCTGCATTGCTGGAATACCTTTCCTTCTGCTGGTGCCTTCAGTGTTTTTATTGGATCCCTTTTTGGGTCCTGACTCACTTAGCGCAGCAGTCTGTCTGCACATCCTGAATCTCCACATACACTTCTGCTTTTATATGTCTTGTTTGTACTTTTGCCTCAAGCCTCAGAATGTCAAGATATTAAGCGCTGCAGTCTGAGAACTTCCACAAGGTCGGGCTTTGCTTCCAGTGCTTATGATCTACTTTAAATCAACCTTAAGTTTTTAAAGTTTCATCTGAAGCCTTACACTATAGACTTTTCAATAACACTTCTCTGGAACAGAAATACAATTTTAATTTGTTTGACCCTTTATACATCATATTGCGGGGTGCAGCATACGTGTCTCTGCATTTAACTGTATGGGCTGTTGGTAAATTGTTAATTTTAAAGTATATGGAATTTTCATGGATTATGAATGCATCTGATATAGGAGAATCTGTAGATTATTATTATCAGTTGATTTTGAGAAGGAATGCCCTTGAAAACCCTATTTAATTTTAGCATAAAATTCATAATTTGTTTTGGCCAATCAGCGGTAGCTGCTACATTGTTGCAATGTCTGGGGATCTGTCTCTGCAGCATAGTATCATGGGATGTGTACTCTTTTCTTCCCACCACAAGAAAGCAGTTTCAGCTAATGCTGTTCTTGATTTTTGCACTGTGCTGCTGTTAACTTGAAGGTTAGTATAGTGTTTGTAATGGAGTTGGAACACTAATCCAATATCTCCGCTGGTATACAGTAAAATACCCAAGAGGCACTACAGTTTCACCATCCCTGACCTCCCATATTGGACGACACACAATTTGGGAGTCAAATGATTACTGACTTACAGATGCATCATAATAAAGGAAACTTCTATATATATTTTATAGTTAATGATAATTCTCAATGCAAAAAAATATATCCAACAATCAATGAAGTAATACAAAATATTTGGACGTTACTTTTTGAATTTTGACTACAGTGTTTAATGTTCTTTTTTTGCATTCAAAGTCTTCATTGCCAAAGTACTACGGTTTAACAGTTATTATGGTCAAACGGTCAAATGACGTTCAATAATAATTAAATGTTGTTAAATTTGTTTGCCACACAACATGACGCTACATTTGTCCATTTTTTTTTTTCTTTCTTAAAATAAATACACTTTTTTATTTTTTTTATTTGCCTCTTTGTAATTTGTTTTAGGCGGTAAATCCGATGTTGCGCGAGACAAAGGCGTTAAATCTGTGTTAATGCGTAAATCTGTAATTGCGTTTATTAAAATGTACTCGCTACTGTCTTTTTACTCATTGCGCGGTTACTCCGCATCCTTTATCTCGTTTTTTTTCGAACACATACGTCTATGGCTGTGTTTTACGCAGTTCGTAGTTCGTTTTTCTCGCTTAGCCGATTTTCGATCTTTGTAACTCGGCTAAATCGATCTAAATTGGAGTTCCAACTCTCTTCCAGACGTCCTGCCTGGTTCCCCATGCTGTAAGTGACCTTTATTTAATTTTTTAGTGTGTATTTAGTGTTTTTTTTATTGTTTTGGTTCCGCCGCGTATCTCGTAATTTTTTTCACCTCAATTTTTTTTCTAAGTGCTACGATGTAACTGCTCGCCTCGCTACGCGACGCTCACCTGCAATGAGCGCCTGTGGCGCTCATTGCCAAAGTGCTCCGATGCAACGGCTCGCCGGGCAATGAGTGCCTTCGGCGCTCATCGCAAAGTCGTACGCACTACGCAACGCAGCGTGACGACGTCTCGTAGTTAGACAATTATAATATGTGATGATAATTCTCAATGCAAAAAAATATATCCAACAATCAATGAAGTAATACAAAATATTTGGACGTTACATTTCTAATTTTGACTACAGTGTTTAATGTTCTTTTTTTGCATTCAAAGTCTTCTCCCACCTCTGGAAGTTGATCAGCAGTAACTAAAATGGCTGATTCCACAGGAGCATATTTATGCATAATAGGCAACATTTTGCCTTTTTTTAATCCAAGAAAAAAAAATTAAACCTACAACTACAGTGGTTATTTGAGACTGTTCCTGTAAAAGAAATATATTGGATTGCTACCCCCTTCTAGATCGCTAGCTTGTCGTGGTGAAGGGGCTTGTGTACTTCAGTAAAGCTGTGAGCTATACCGTATAGGGTCACCCAAGATGGGCAGGTCATAACCGAGAGGTTAGACAAATAACAGCCCACTGGAGAAGGAACTGGTAACTCACTCCACTATCCTTGCCACAAAACAAGATGTGCCTGGCATGATGTGGTCCTTTGTATCAAACGCACACACTTGTAATATAAAACCTATTTTAAATGAAGGATATAATCTAACCTTTCAATACTCCTTTAATCTTCAGGGACTTTGTGTCCCAGAAATGTTTGAATTCCTTACTGATTTTGTTTTCTTCCTGTGCTAGAAGCAGAGCTGCCATGTACAACCTGTCTTAGCTATATAGACTCTACAAGCTGGGCAGACGGGTGGGACTGAAAGGGTTATCTGCCACCACCTGAGGTTGAACATCTGCCCAGGTAGGGTTATGGAGAGTAGCAATTTTGGGATGAGATGCCCCAGCACTCTTCCTACACTTTATACCATTTGCTGATCGAGAGGATCCACTCCTTATCAAGGTGACCCATGACCTACTAATGGAGGCCTGACCCATGACCTACTTATGGAGGCCTTGGATTGGTGTAATGGGGGAGATGCCACATGTGGTCCTGAGAATTGGCCAATAGTCTCCAGAACAATGGACTCCTTCATTGATACCTTTCCTCAACAGTATAGCACGAAGGAGGTCTCTCTTGTGTTTAAGAATGTGGCATTTCCATAAATATGGCACGTGTACAAGTCTTGTGCTGTAGTTCTTGCCCCCATTGGAAATACTAATTAGTTCCCGATTTTATGCCAGTGAAGGTGTTAACATGACCATTGACGACTATTTTATAAACGGACGACATTGCTTGTTTCCTGCAACACTTCAGTAGATGTCTTCAGCCTATTTGAATGAGCTCTGCATGCGTCTGATACTTAGTTTGCAAACATTTTCAGGCTGTTGATTTTGAAAAGGAACGCCCCTGAAAATCCAAGCCAAATTAAATTTCATAATTAGCTGTGACCAATCAGAGGCAGGTGCAACATTGTATCAGTTTCCCTCTTGACTGGCTGAGACAAAGCTGTTCAGGAGGCAGCTGTGATACTGACAGTTGATTGGCTAGGACACAACTCCGCACAGGTCATTGGCTAGGATGCTCTGCCTACATAGGTGCCTTGGAGGTGGAGCTTACGCACAAAATGTCAAATGTGCGTTGAATTACAAATATACAGAATTCCTCAAGAAAATGATTTGATATGAGATGCCAAATCAGACAAACGATATGCCACACGCGTCCACAATTTTTTTTTTTCGGTTTTAAGAAATATTGATGTAAATATGGACGGGCAGGTCCTATATTTTTTTGCAGCCAGTGAAAACTGAATATATTACCAAGTTGCATGTTGACATTAGCCCCTGTCATGAAAGAGTTTTATGACTTCCTTGAAAAAAGTCTTTAACAATAACTACTACATTACATTGCTAAATACTTACATCTTCAATACACATTGCGTAGAGTCAAGTTTCTAGTGGTACATGTGAATACAGTGATTGTCGTTTCTGCACATATTGCAATTTAAGGTTATCAGTGAGATTGGTTTTCTGTTATCATTACTCCTTGTGAGGAGCCGGAGCAGCGAGCCTATAATAAATGCTGCTGGATAAGTATTCAGGTCATGCAGTAGCGTGTCAGAGGTGCACACTACTTGGAGAGTGTGAAGAAGTGCTGTGGGGCTGCTCATAGTCTGTAGCATCCTAGGTGTGAGCTTCTTGGAGATAGGCTGTATACAACACTTTCAAGACCTTCTAACAAACTTTCCTAATTGTGGATTATCATTTTTTTTTTTTTCTTCTTTTTTTTTTTTCTTGTTTGCTTTTGTTCCTAAATATTTTGGCAAATTACTTTTTTTAAATTTATTATTATTTTTTTTAAATATAAAAGTACAAATCTGCTTTATTTTGGACAAACATTGACTTTCTTGACCAGCTTACCCACCCATTCATCATATCTGCTGGTTGCCTTCAAGCTTCCATATGAATTTAGGGAAACGTGTCTGAGATGGTGATCCAAGTCTCCTTCTCTGCAACGCTCGAGCTCACAGAGCAGAGGAATACAATGAGCTCGAGCGATGAAACCTGTTGGCTTTATGTATGAAGAACAGCTGGCGTCTTGTCTTGTTAACTAGCGATGATTCAAGTCTTGCAGATTGTAAAGGAACTAGTCTCCCCATCGAGGCGTAGAGCAGCCACAGAGAAGAAAGGTAGGAGCTATCAAACTCTTTAATCCCGAGCCTTTTCAAGCAGTCATTTGCTTTGCTGTTTTTCAGTGAATCTCTTAGCGTGCTGCAGTTCTTCATTGCTTGCTTTTTTCTGTGGCATATTAACCCTTTTTGCTTTTCACCTGGAATATAAAGGGCTCCTACCGTGACATTCTTCACCAAAGGGCAACTGATTCCCGTTGGCTCCTTGTGCATCAGTCTTTATAATTAAGACTCTATCTTTATCTGTGATTTGCTAAAACTTGCATAAATATGGATTTATTTCCCAGTGTGCCTTAGCACCAATTATATCTGTATATATTAGCAGGTAATTTGAAATGGGGAGATCCTATTAAAATGCAGAGAAAATGAGCTTTTTACATTTTTGTTTTTACGAGGCCATAGAACGGGAATAATTAGGTCAGGCATAAGAAATGCATACTTGGCTGTTTAACTAAAAGCTGTACATGACTTATTAAAATAAGTTTTAATTGTGTTATTCAGATAACTGCTTGACACTGAAATAGTTAAATATGGGACATGTTTAGTATAAAAAAAAAAAGCTAATGAGCAATTTAAAATTGTATGCTAATTTTCACAATGACTGTAAAGTGACAATCTTGTGTGCCTCTGTGTGATACGATGTAACACCTCTGATATGTGCTGTGTGGCTTAGTGGCTCAGATGTTGCCTTTTTTTGCTGATCGAGATCGAGTTGAATTTTAATTGGGCTGTAAATTTACTAATGCAGTAGTGCTTTGAAGGGTTTAATTTCTTGCAACTTATTGTGAAGGTTTTCATTTAGAATAGATACTGAATTCAGAGACTTTAAGATCCCGATGACCTTGCTTTTTAATAAAGTTAATAATGGGGTGGGTGTGTGTGTGTGTGTATATGTATATATGTATATATGTATATATGTATATATATATATATATATATATATATATATATATATATATGTATGTCTGTATATGTATGTATATATATATATATATATATGTATATGTGTGTATATATATGTATATGTGTGTATATATATGTATATGTGTGTGTATGTGTGTATATATATATATATATATATATATATATATATATATATATATATATATATATATATATGTATGTGTGTGTGTGTGTGTGTGTGTGTATATATATATATATATATATATATATATATATATAATGTGTGAGGTAGCTGTGTATGTCTAGTAATCCAGATGAATAATCAAAGTATTGCAGTGAATAGTGATACCTTTTTTAATAGACTAACTTATTCATAATAAAGCGACGAGCTTTCGAGAGATAATGCCTCATTATCAAGTCAAAAAGCGATACGGATACAAGTATGAACTAAAAACCGTACACAGAAAGATGGAAAAACAAAATTCATGTGCGTGTGTACTTTTTGTTTGAGAAGTACTTAACTTTGTTATGTTAAACATTTAGGCACACTGGATTTTCACTGTACTGTAGGGCCCTCCCATCGCAAACCATACCCCTTGGCCCCCCCCCCCCCCCCCCCCCCCCGCATCTTCTAGCCATACTGGGAGTCACGAATGACCTCACACACAAGTCACATCATTTCAGATTCCTTGCAGAGGCAAGAAGACGCACTGAAGTTGTATGAAGCCCTGGGGGCTTAGACCGGGATGAGTGGGTGGGTGACCCTACACTACAGGGCCCTGGTGCTTTGCTCCGCCCTTGCTTTGAGGTAAATCTCCCCAGGAACAGCTTAGTTTTATTTGTCAACATCTATGAATATTACCTGGATATATTGGAACTTCATAAACTCCTGCACTTTGCGGCTCATAAAAGTTCATTCTGTCTTTCTATTCTGAAAAAGTAGAATAAGCCACATACTGTGTATACAATATTCATTCGTAATGTGCAGATCCAGTGCATTTGGATTTTGTTAGAGACACTGAAAACAGTGCAGAAAGCCTTCATATAGATAACGATTTACAGAGCATTGGTTGCCAGAGGAACTAGCAATGTTTTTGGTCCTCTGGCAACAAATAAGTTGAAATAGCCAGTGGTTATTGCGTTAGAATAATTTATTAATATGTGCAGGTATTTGGAACCCATGCATCGCTCCGCTCATCCAAGCAGTGTCTGAATTATTGATCTGTTGGCTCATAGGATATGAAGTTGCTAGTGAATATTATACATTATACAGGGGGTGGGAGACATTTCTGGGGGATCATGCCGTTCAGGCTTGCTACTAAAAAGCTCTCCATTACAGTATATGCTTTTTTATTTTTAACAATAACTCTTCCTCTTCTCGCCTATACATTTCAATATGAGGCGTCAGATTAACGAGACGTGGTAATTAAAGATTCAGAAGTCGCTGGAGGGCACGACTTCTCAAGTTTTTATTTATTGTTACTGAAGGCTTGTGATGTTTGAATAATGTGCTTTTAGATTTCAGTTTCCTTTTTGTACTGTTATGATAAAGGGCATCCAATCTCATATGAAGAGCAAAGGTACACATACTGAATACAGAGCATTTTATGTTGGTTTTGTACTGATCACGTCCGAGCCAAGTGTACAGTAATCGAGCTGATCATTTTTCAAAGAGCTGTCCATCAGTTCTGGAATTGTGATCTATAAAAAAAACACATTTTATATATATTTAGTTGTGACTCAACCTTTTTTAAGAGGTTCTACTGGACCCTGCCCTCTTTCATTTGTCACACACAATCTATAAAAAAATATTTTATTACACAAGACACAACTAAAATTTGTAATCCGTTCTCTCATCCTATCTCGTCTCAACTACTGCAACTCTCTCCTTGTTGGCCTCCGCTTTACCCGTCTGTCTCAAATCCATAATGATGCCTCCACTAGATAACCTCCAGAATCGCCTTAATGTATAAAGCATTCAACGACCATAAAAACCCTGTCCAGTCTCAAAATACTCCCCCAACAGTCCTCTTCACTCTGCTGATGACCACCTTCTTTTCCCTCCTTTCACTCCGACATTCAGGATTTTTATCGTGCTGCCCCAATTTTTTGGATCTCCTTGCCTCGCTCCCCTAGACTATTCTTGTGCCTCAATCTTAAAAACATAAATAAATCCCTAAACGCATTTAAAGAAGCTCATCAACTATATATGCATAACTGTAGACTCATTATACAGCATTATCACACACACTCTAAAATGCATGCTTGTGCCTATTACCTTGCACACCGTCATCTTGCATCCACCGCCCTCCTATATCACATGCAAATCCCTTGAGATTATAAGTCTGCAAGTTTTCAATCTTGTAAGATGTTTGGAAACGAGCTCTATGTACATTTCATTTTAAGCGCAAAGACAGGGGGCCCTCCGTTCTTTTGCAGTTTAAATTTTTTGTTTTCACTTTTGTACTTCGCCTCTGTATAGGGCTATAGAATATGTTGGCGCGTTACAAGCAAAAGATTTATTTGACATTTATTTATCATGGTGATAAGAGATCGAAAAAAAATTAACAGGGCCCCTACATGTAATGCTAATTTTTTTTTTGGAACAGAGTACATTTCAACTATATACATACCACTATAATTAATCCCTATTCTAAATAGATTGTGAATCCATTTATCTAAAGTGTTAGGCTCTCCTAAGGTTGCATGGACCTGCACTGGTCCTTGGACTGACTGTCCAAGTATACACCTCCGTTTGTCACTCCTCTAGAAGTGAAATGGTGTTTTTATAAGATAAAACTCACAAACTGTGCAATATTCAGTTGTTATACAGTTATGGCCATTGGTTGTATTTGCCATTGGGCCAGTGAGTCATTCTTTGTTAGATATAGCTCTCCTAAGATTTTATTTTCATTTTCTTTAATTTTTTTTATAAAACAAAGGAACAAATAAATTGAGATGTATTAAGCCGATAGGAATTACCTGTGTGCCTTCCGCTCAACTCCGTTATGAGATAAAGGCAGGTCAAAAGCAGTTTTTTTTTTTGTTTTTAAATCAATATCTGTAATATTTTATTGATAATTTGGTGAAATTAATATAACTGATTTCCTACTCCAAAACAAAATGTTGGTAATGTATAAGACATGTTCTTTTAAATGCATTAAAGGAAGTTTTGGATTACAGTGACCCTTTAACTGTGTGTCTTTTGGGATAAAACACCCACACACTCAGGTGCAGTCCCTGGGCTCAATTGGGCCATTATTGGGAGCCAGCGATCCTAAGATGTAAGCTTCGGCAACTTTTCTTTATGCTCTTTGTACAGCAGCACATCAAAGAGGCCACTTGTGGATTACTCTATAACCATTTTGTAGAGACAACGGGTTATTTGTTTCAAAACCGATACTCTGCGTTTTTATGGAGATGTCAGATTGTAGTAAGATCCAAAAGATTAAGGCAAAAAGCCATTGAAGTACATACATAGAAACGTAGAAATAAATGTTTGAAGGGATGTAATAACCAATAGACCAGTCTGCTATGCCAGTTGTATCTACTTACAGAGATACCTAAGTTTCCCTGTTTTTACCTTTTTCTAATCTAATACCTGCTGCTTTTATTTAAGAAACACACATTACATTGAGTCATTCTATACACATGCAGATTTATTTTATTTACAAAAATAAATTGGTTTCTGCACCACCATAGGCACCTGGTACCTACCAATAGAAACACTGCTTATGGGTACTTTTTTTTTTCTTTAACTCTATACTAACCATTCCAATAACAGCAGCACAGAACAGGACCACATAGGCTGCTTTCTTGTGCAGGAAAAAACAAGACATCCCATCATGCTTTGCTGCATAAACTGACTTCAGAGATTGATACAATGTATTAGCTGTCTGCAATTGGCCAAAACAAATACTGAATTTTATGCTAATCTTTACAGGGATTTTCAGGTGTTTAGACTCTTAAAATCAACTGCTAAGACACTCAAGAGATATAGCAAACTTTTGGGTAATTTTTTAATAATGTTTGTTTTGGTATTTTTCATGCAAAAATGTTTCATACACTACTGATTTTACTCTGTCAGATGCATTCATAATCAAGGAAACTTAAATATGCTAGTGCGTGCATTAATAAATCCTTAGGATAGCCTTATACATATCCCATGTATCTCTTAATTATTCACTGTTCCTACAACTTCAGTTACATGGCTAATCCATCATCCTTTTCTGTAAAGCAGGAGTCTTGCACATTACCCTTAAAGGGACATGGATGGTTTACGGTTTCACTAGGAATATTATATTATTTATCTAGTTAATTTTATGAACTTTATTTTATCAAGAAGTGCTTATGAGCTTTGCTGTCTGCCTAAAATCATACAATTTGTACCTGTTTGCTGTTTTGTGAGATGTCACGGACAGGCTAATTTGAAAGTATTATTGCAGAATGCTGCCACTGATTGGTTACCATGAGACAGTGTAACCCCTGTGCTTAAAGTACACTGTCTTTATAAGCTGCAAAGGGGAAAAACAGGATCTATTTGTAAAATTTTAGGCAGAAAAAAACACTTTTAAGCACTTCAATAAAAATGAAGTATGCAAAGGTAAAGAGATACACAGGGATATATATATATATATATATATATATATATATATATATATATATATATATATATATATATATATATATATATATATATATATTATATAATTTTAAATCCAGAAACCTTCCATGTCCTTTTTTAAAATCTTCCTCCATGCTTTTTCACATTTTCTTACCCTTGTTTGTGTTTATAGCATTGCACCTGTGTCGTTACGTTGTATGCAAAATGTTTTGCAAATAGTTTGTTAAAATAAAAGGAAATTTTATTTTAACATAAACCTCAATGGCTTATTAAATCTCCCCTTCTGCTCCTATTTGTCTCCCTTGAACATCTACTGACACAAGCTATTCTTACACATAAATGTGTAGAAATTTCAAAATTTCAGCAGTTAAGACAGGAATGCTGACCTGTATGTGCAAGAATAGCTTGTGACCATATTAGGTTCCTCCTCCTCACATTGTAACTCAAAACATTGTCGTCCTCCTGTGAGAGTGTTAATTGTGCCCTCCAAGCTTGTAAAATAAAGAAGCCTGACTGACGTTGCTGGTTTCGACTCCTTGATTGAGTGAGGTTTGTGGAAGAGAAACTGTGGGATAAAACAAGAGAAAGTGTATAGTTACAAATGTAAAGTTTCTGCTTGTTTCTAGTTAAAGTTTCTAGATAAATGGACCACTGTTTTTGATTTCTTTCAATATGTTTTTTTTTTTATTTGAATTTATGCTTGCAACATTAGCCCGACAGCCGAGCTTTGTCATTGGGTGGGGTAGTTATAAGCTGCTTTCGTCTTTTAAGTTTGCTATTATGACCTTTGTGATGGAGTGTAAAGAGTCAGTCCGTGTAGTCTCAGGCCTTTTTGTACTGTATAGCGCATTGTATAACTGATAAGGACCTGAGAATGAAGAGTGTATGAATATCCATCCCTGAAGAAATTAGTATTAGAATTAACAGGCTTTACACTGTGTGTGTGTGTGCGCCCATAGCCTCGCATTGTGTGGCAAACAGAATTGCGAACAGATTTCATATATAATATGCACGTGTTTTTCAGTCCTTAGTCGTACAGGTCGTAAGTCCCGCCTGCAGCGCTCATTGCAAGCCCTGCAATAAGTGCCCTTGGTGCTCATTGCAGCATAAGTCCTGCATGCCTCAACTGATCGCCTGGCTTCGCGACACTCGAAGTGCAATGAGCGCCTTTGGTGCTCCATTATATCCAAGTCCTGTGTGGTCGACGGCTCACCTCGCCCCTCCTTGCGGAGTGTGGTCGACGGCTCTCTTTGCAAGGCTCACAAAGTGTGACCAACATCGTAAGCGTTCCCCACACTGACCACTATTATAGTGTTTATGTGTATAGATATAATATGCATCCATCCACTGTTGCGCTACAATTTGGTGTTTGCAGCCGTATTTTTACAAACCTTGTGTATTGTCTTTAGCTACAGTATCTTTAGGTGTTTCTTGAACTCCCTCCCTTTCTAGATGATGTTCCCTGTATTTGCTTACATGAGCATTTTTTCTTGCTTTTTGGAATTACAAAAAGTAAAAAAGAAAAAGATTTTTAAGATCTTAACTTTTTATATCCTTCTTTTTTTTTTAAAATACCTTTTTGTCCAAATTTTTTCCATTGAGTAAGTTTTTTTCGTTGCTGCACCAGCCACAATTGCTTTTCTTTACAGTGCTTTATTTACCCAGATTTTATAGGAAGTTATTTTCTGCATTATTACAAATCTGGCATTCAAAAAAGTCAAGTTCTAGTGCCAAAAGCATGAGTAATTTGTAATATTTTACATTGGATACATATTGTTTGTTCATAGTGGAAATACAGTGTTGTGGAATACCATCCTTGTTTGGTTTAGCAACCTTTTTTCAAGAAGAAAAAAAAAAAAACATTTGCCAATATAAATAAGGTAAAATCTGTAAGAAAACAGCAAAATTATTGCAATGTCTAAGCAAATGTTTTAGTGTATATAGTGACCATAATATCCCTTTAAGAGCATTGGTAGGCGAGTGGGACATTGTATTTTGTAGCATTGCTCGAGGTTTGTGGTTTGTTTCTATTATAAGTCTTTGCATCCGTAAATTGCTCAAACGTTACCACCAAGTAACTCCATCCAATGGTTTATAAATGGGAACAATAAAATGAAAGTATCTGTATGCCGAGTTATTAATGTGATTGTAATTATCGTGCACCGCTGTCCTGTTAGAGCTGTAATGTATGTGTTTAATTACACAGTAGGGAGGAGTAAAGCGCAGGTTCCTCAAGGAAGTAATCTTGAGAAAAGAAGGATGTCTGAACAGTTTTTTTTTTTTCTCTCTCCCTAAATTGCACCGTAAGCATATAATCATTCACAAGGGAAGCTAAGCTGTGTTTAATTCCAAATAAAAGGAGAGCTGTCTTGAAGGAACATGATAGAAATAAATACTAATCATCTATATAGGACAAGAAGCACCTAGTGAATACAGATGAATCTTCAGACACATTTTTTTTTTATTTCATATAAGTGAATCTTCTCTCCCTGTGCGTTTGGTCTTAAGTTATACGTTTGAAAGATGGCAACATGCACAGGAGTATACAGAGTGAAAAAAGATTCTGGAAGAAATTTTTACTCTGAGCTTTTTAGAAGTAAAACATACATTTTTATATGACGGTTACATTAAGAATGATAATAATCAAGGGATATGGAAGTTTTCTGGATTTTACTGGGTATATAATTCTCTCTGTGTGTCGCTTTTACTCTTATGATGTTTGTTTTTAATAAGTGCTTAAAAGCTCTCTTTTTAAAATCAAACAAATAGTCCCTGTATGGGGTTGCCCACTGCAGCGTATGCAGACACTGACTCTCTAGGGCAGGATGTGCAGTTTACCATTCTAGCCTATTCTTAACCATGTCTCAGCAGCATGGTGCAGAATATTTCTGAGATGGTCACTGATTGGTTAGTATGAGACAACACACACTCTGTACCCCAGAGTCTGTTTTCATGAGCTGCAGAGGGCAGAACAAAACAGGGAATATATATTTTTATTAGGCTCTGTTTTCCTACCTAAAAACAAATACATAAAAGTAAATAGATACACAGGTAAAATCTGGAAACCTTCCGTATCGCATTGAAACCTTTTTTTTATATATATAAAAAAAAAAATGCAGAGTTTTAAAGCAGTTGTATAGGAACAGAGGCGGATTTGCTGCCGCTGCCCTCTGTGTTCCCCCTCCGCCACCTGTGGCCCCTGTCCTCTGAGGGCCCCCCGTAGCCCTCTGTTCCCCCTCAGCCTCCTGTAAACCCTGGCCTCTGAGGGCCCCCTGCGGCCCTCTGTGTCCCCCTTCAGCCTCCTGTGGCCCCTCGTGGACCTCTGCATCCTCCCTCGCAAATATTTCTTTTTGCACCGGGGCCCCCCATGCACTAGCTCCGCCACTGGTGGAGAGGTTTTTATTTTTCTCTCGCATCAAAGATTGTCAGGGCATGGATGGCCCTATATATAATATAATTCTCAATTGCAATACTTGTTTTGCTTTTGGACTGAACACAACACTTTCACATTTTTCATTCTAAAAAGCATCTTGCATATTTGGGTTTTTGAACATTTTTGTAAATTTAAAAAAAAAATGACCATAATGGTCCTTTTTAATAAGTGGAACGTGCAGTCAATCGGAGTGCGCCAGCTGAGATTTACCGTCATTGTTTCTCTCCCTTCTGACTTTTTCCTCCGCAAAATTGCATAGAGTTTAAAGAGACATGGAAGGTTCCCCGGTTTTAATATTAAAATAAACTACCTAAGTATTCGTTTGCCTATTTATAATCATAATTATTTTAACAAGTGATTGAAAGAAAGGTCTGCCCCCAGCAGCTCATTCATACAGTGCGTCTATAGTACTAGATGTTCTAGCCAATGAAAGCTGGTGTCTCTGTAGCATTCTGCCGAGTCAGTCTGTGATTGGCTAGTCCATCTAGTACTATGCAAAGGTCCACCCCCTGTTTAGCTAGCACTAGATGGACTAGGTAATCAGACGGTGTCTCAGCAGTATACTACAGACACCATCTTTCAATGGCTATTATATCCAGTACTTTAGACGCACTGTATGCCTGAGCTACAGTGGGGCGAACCTTTGCAGGGATGGTTTGGAATGATACAGATATTTTACTCTCTTGTTAAAACAGTAATGCTTTACTATCCAAATAAACACTTGGGTAGTCTATTTTAATATTAAAATGTATTTAATTTTAAAAACTTTTACTTTTGCCCAAATGATTGCAATAGATGAGTGATGTCATAGTCCAATATGGCGACTCTCTTTAACTACTTTTCTATTGACCAAGAGTTTAAATCGGCTGTCAAATCTGCTTTAATTTGCCAAGTTGGAGAGAAAACACTGACAATTAAAACAATAGGACTCTAAAGCCCCCCTCTGTTATATTCTGTGAAAGAAACTTTGTCAAGAACAGCAGATTTAAGCCACTTTGAAGTATAAAGACTCACTGGAAGATCTCTGCTTGAATTTCCACTTGTTTCCTGTTTTGAAGCCATTATGTATTGGTACCAAATATACTCCAGGATAAGATTAGCAGCGAGAGGGGCCCGAATTCAAAAGAAACAACGTGCATAAAAATAGCCGGGAACGCGGGTCGGAGAGCTTTTAGTGCAAAAACCTCACAAATCCAACAAACTGCGCTTTTTGCCGTTCTCCTTAAGTGACGTCCTGCCGAGGCATAGATGGGTCTTGGACACGTTTGTAAAGATTTAAATCGGGCGCCCAGCAAGAGATTTCTTGAACTTGATGTGAATTCTTTCAAGTAATAAAATAATAATATTTCCAACTTTTATTAAAGCCTTTCAAATTATAAGTGGATAAATTAGTAGTGTATTCATGGAGACGTGCCTACTGTGCGTTTAGACTTTTATTTGGCCAGTAAGCTGTTACTTTTTGTTCACTTGTGTTGATACGGACAAGGTCTTGCTCTAGAATAGGTCTAGAACAGGGCTGTCCAAGTACGGTCCTGGAGAGCCCCACACAGCCCCGTATTTGTGGATATCCTTTCTGTGCACAGGTGAGTCAGTCAGGATTACTGAAGAAGTGATTTCTTCACCTGTATGCAGCAGGGATATCCTCAAATCCTGGCATATGGGGGCTCTCCAGGACCGAACCTGCCCACCCCTGGTCTAGAACATATTGGTGTGTTTATACTTTTCATGTCTACTGGTGATCAATGGAATCCAGGTCCAAGATGCAAAGTAGTAGGTTACCAACTGAAGGTCTGCTCTTTTCAGTTGGTGTTTAGTCATTCAGTCATGCCAGACTCTCTGTGACCCTAATTTGTTACAGCATACTTACTCTTTTAATTGTATGATAAAGACTTTGTGTCTTCAAGGCCGCATTGACCAAGGTCTCTGAATCTATCCAGCCCTTGTTAACATGTCCACCTGCCCATTGTGTCATGCAGTAGTGTCTGACTCCATGTGACCTTATGGCACATCTGTGAGACACTACCCCTCTGGGTTTCATTAAGCTCATGCTCCTTGCTTCAATGACCTCATCTATCCAACTCCCTCCTTCGTGTGCCTTCAGTCTTTCCCAGCATCAGAGTCTTCTATACAGAATCCTGGAGAATATTTTCAGTTGTGAACATAATACCTGTATTTATGGGCGGACAAATGTACATAAAGCCGCTGAGTTAGATTGGTACTTTAATGGGTAGCTGGAAAGGGAGAGTTTAAAAAAAAAAATTATAACAGTATACTCTACCTATAAAAACTATTTAAGTCAGTAACATTTAGGCACTCGGCCAACAAGGCACCTGGGACTGAGTTTTACTTGTCGGTTCCTAAAAATATAGAAAGTATCTGTACATAACACATTAAAAAGGATGTGTGTGTATGTATGTGTATATGTATATATGTATGTGTATATGTATATATATATATAGGCACGCAGGACTTATGCTGCAATGAGCGCCAAAGGCACTTATTGCAGGGCTCGCAATTAGCGCCGCATGCAAGACTTACGACCTGTACGACTAAGGACTGAAACACGTGTATGTATGTATGTATATATATATATACACACCCCGTCAGGTTTCTGTGCTGTAAAAAAATGAGACAAAGATAAATCATTTCAGAACTTTTTCCACCTTTAATGTGACCTATAAACTGTACAACTCAATTGAAAAACAAACTGAAATATTTTAGGTAGAGGGAAGAAAAAATATAAATATAAAATATGGTTGCATAAGTCTGCAACATTATTATTATTATTATTATTATTATTATTATTATGACAGCAGTCTTTTTGGGTATGAGTCTATCCGCATGGCACATTTTGACTTGGCAAGATTTGCCCACTCTTCTTTGCAAAAACACTCCAATTGGCCATCCATTATTTGCAATGCGTTAATATTGAACTATACCCACGTATAGCACTATGGAATATGTTGGCACGTTTGAATGTCTAAAAATAATAATCATAAATTTTGTCCTTTATAAAAGTTTTTTTTTTTTTTTTTGTAATGAACCTTGGCTTCTTGGACTTGTCAGAACTTAGCCAATGAATAGTATATCACAGGTCATGATTTAATTAATTATTAATTTGATTATTTGCAGATGTATGTTCTGTATATTAATGTAAAGCAATGTAATGTATGGCTTGCATGATTACAGTATGTGATTGCTGTAGGCCACTTGCTCATATCATTCCTACATATGTCCTCAGAAGGCTTTGCCAGTGCCGTGTTGGCTCCTGTCTGTACGTTGGTTATTTCATTTTAAGTTCATCATATCTTTAATATGAACTGATAACCTGTCTGTTTTGTTGCTGATGCCAGAGAAAGGTGCTGTATGTAAGAATATATCTCACACCAGTTGTCTCACTGCAGCTGACAGATGGAGGAATCACGTTGGTGCCCTCGGGGCTTTCCACCGATCATCTGTGGCTGAACAAGTTCTGTAATATAATGGCAAGGTAGACAAATCACTATGGTTCACTTCTTGCATGGGAAAGTTGTAGGTGACCATACGTTTATAATGAGAATTTATAACCCTAATAACCACTAATAAAAAGATGTTTGCTTCTGAGGAGGAAAGCTATGGCAAGTCTGGATAAGCTATTACAAAGTAAAGATATTACACGATCATCACATTTCTGCATAGAGATATAGTATACGCTGAAGTAACATATTTAATGACAGAGCTGGGCCATAAAAGAGAGAGAGAGAGAGAGAGAGAGAGAGAGAGAGATTTTTTGTAATTTATTTTTGTAGTGAAAAATGTAATGACCTTATATTCCAGTCAATTGTTGTTGTCCAGTCCTTCAGTCATGTCCGACTGTCTGTGTTTTTGGTTGTGTTTAACCACATAGTTAACCTGGCAAAGATACTGGAGTGAGTTGGCAGTTCCTTCTCTAGTGGACAGCAATTTGTCTGATCTCTCTGCTATGACCTACCCATCTTGGGGGGGATCCTACATAGTATAGCTCACAGCTTCATTGAGGTACACAAGTTCTTTCACCGCGGATCCAGAAATGATTCCAGTCCATACTGATTTTATTTTCTGTGCTACTCATCAGTGACGGGTAAAGCCGCGCTCGGGCATTTCTGGTTTTGTCACTTTTAGAGGTAATTTCCCACGAATATAACTTTTTTTTACATTTGACTTCATATTCAAAAGTATGCTTTATTTATTTATCTTTTTTTTTTTTTGAGAAAAAGTTCATATTGTTGCTAAAATATGTAAGAAAAATGGTCTACGTGGAAAATCTCGACTGTATAAAATTACACAAAAACACCACAAAATAGTGTCAATAAATAAGTAGTTATATATAAAATAATTTTACTACTTTTGGGTACTCCTAAAAGATTACTGTAGATTGGGAAAACTATACATTTTTGTGACGTTTATAACCACTTTACATTATTGCGGCTGATGACGCTGTGGTCATATAAGCATTTTTAAGTAATATGTTTGTTTTAGTATGATGATTGATGCCGCCATGTAGGTGTCTCACACACTTCCTGCTGGTTTTAGAGATTACTTTTCATTATTTCTTCAATAGTGAAAGGGATTATTTACTAAGATTTGAGCACTGGAGACCCCCACATTCCATAGCTTATAACTTGCTTAGCCTGCTCAGTAACGCCCCCTTTGGACACTGACATGGGAACATTACTGTCATGGCAGCTTCCATGCACTAGCAGAGTTTGCTAAAACATTAGCAGCTGAATAAGCTGTGGTAAGGATTTGGTCACCCCACCCTGAAGCCGAGCAGGGTTGAGCTTGGTCAGTACTTTGATGGGTGACCACCTAGGAATTATCATTTTTTAATTATCCTTTTATTTGGGAGCTGTATGCTGTTGCCCACTGGAGAAGGAACTGGCAACCCACTCCAGTATCTCTGCCATGAAAACCAAATGGATCAGCATGGTGTATTACGGTCCATGAGGTCACTGGGAGTCGGACACGACTGAACGACACAAACGCACATAAGTACTGACCAGGCCCGGCGCTGCATGGCTATAGAGTGGTGTGACCTCTGTTCCTTGACTTTAATTGAACCCAGGTCACAGCAGTGAAAGCACCGAATCCTAATCACTGAACTACCAGGGAACCCCCAACGAGCTACTGGCAGTAAATGAGAAATCTTAATTTATTAGATGAAGATGGCAGATAATTACCATAGGGGTGCGCTGGCCATTTACTTATATTTTTGGCTTTTTAATTGACCCCAAGGGGTGAGTAGAGAAATTGCAAGTGGACCCCCAAATTATATTCGCTATCTGGAAATGTCTCTCAATTTTATTTCAATATTTTGTCATCTTGTGAACTCTTCTTGCGACGTTGCAAAGTCACTTACGAGGCCGTTGCTTATTAGTAGTCTGGAGATCGTACTTTGTATTTAACATGTCTGCCATTCCCTTAATATATTGATCAGTAGATAAACCTCCAGATTGCCCCGCTGTCCTTAGTCTACGCCAAGCCGGGGGCAGTGGGCATTTATCTAACCTTAGCAGGCGTCTCACATCCCTACATCTTGCTTCATGATTAAATCTGCTTTTCTTTGAGTGGATGTGGCATTTAACGGAAAAATAAATAAAACTCTGGTTTTCTTGTCACTCTGAGAATTGTTCTTCTTAAATATTTCATTCCGTGCAATTTCCTTCAAGCACTTGTTTATGAGAATCTTACTTTACAAGTCCTTCAATCAAAATAAGATGGGAAGGATTCCATAAAGGCACGAGTAATCTGTCCAATATCGAATTAAATGAGAAAGTGTAACCAGAATATTACAAGAGGCATGAAGTATCTTATACAATATCGCCTTAAAGGGCCACTTTAGTGTAAAACTTTCTGCCCCCCAACTTATAAATGCACAATAAAATAGGCAGATTAAAAAACAATGTGTTTGATCCACCTGCATATGTAGGTGCAGGCTCTGTAGGGCTGAATGTGCAGTGTCCTAGCCTATCCGAAACCACATCGCAGCAGCTTGTGAAATATTGCAGAGAGATGGTCACTGATTGGTTAGTATAAGACACTTCTCTGCTAATGCATCAAAGTTGATGACTTTGGTCTTTGGTAGACCGTGGCGTTGTCCATGATTACTTGGTGTCACTGTGTGCAAGAGAAGGGTTGTCTTCTATTCTGCAGAGCATTGCTTGCACCTATTGCTGCCGGTTTCTGGGCCTATGAGGAAGTGTCCATTTCAATCTTCCTATTTAACAAACCCACCTGACCTCTGCCTCTTCCCTACTGATAGTCTTCCCTCTACTGATAAAAGAAAAGGTCTGTTTGTTTTTTATTTTGTTTTTTTATCTGCCCACCATTTTGTTGAGGATGGCTGGTGGCTGGTTGGGACTTGGTTATGGATGGTTATAGATCAGGGGTGGGCAAGTTTGCTCCTGGAAGGCCACACCCAAGCCTGGATTTGGAGATATCCTTTATGTGCACAGATGAGTCAATCAGGATTACCGAACAAGTAATTGACTCACCTGTGGGCAGCAGGGATATCATCAAATCCAGGCATGTGTGAGGCCTTCGAGGGCTGCAGTTTTGGCGCTCCTTGCCACCAACTTCGGACCTCGCAAAATTTACGTACTTACGTGAAAAAAATACGAGACGTGGAACTTGGAAAAAAAAAACATTACGACCTTAACGCCCGAAACTTGAAAAAACATCATAAATACACACAAGAAACCCATAAAAAGCTTACTCACAGCACGGGGGGGCACTGAGGACCTCAAAGTGAAGTTACACCTCAATGTGACTCGAAATACAAGAGTTTAGACACCCGAAAATCCCCAGAGCAAAAGAAAAAATGTCCACTGAAAAAACGAGGCTCCAGGACTCTAAAGACGCAAAACACCACCAAACGCAGACGTTTTTTCCGAAAAAGACGGACGCGGTCAAAGAACAAGGACGCCAAATCAGCCACAGACGCGTAACACACATTAGGCGCCATTTTTTTACAACATTAACATACACAATGCTACCCTAATGGATTTGCCTCGCGCGCGCACACTATTTACACTGACACTTACACAGCAGCTCCACAGCACTGAACACACACATTGTATGCTGCAGCAACATCAAAACAGATTGCCAGCTCTTCAGCACAATGCTTCCTGCATATATTACTTCAAAATAGGTAAAGTATATTGATGTATTATTTTACTCATTATTTCATTAGCAATAGCAAAAAAAAAACAATGCTCATAACACACAAACAACAAACAACCTCGCAATCGTGCCGAAGGCTCGCAATGAGCGCCGAAGCATCTTGGAACACCAACAAAAATGTACCGCCCTTACAATCTTATAGCCGTCATTTTTTGACGGGCAAGTCACTACTTTATTATAATAATTAGCAGTTATTTTTAGTATGATACCCTTTGTAATTTTCATCCCTTTATGGTTCCATTTAAACTCCCATTTCTTTGTGAAAACTCTCTAATTTGATTGAATCCTAACATTGCTAATTTTTTTTTTTTCTCCCAGCAAAATTCACAGGTGCAGGTAAAGTTTTCAATAATGATACTCAACATGGTGCTCTCACGATTAATACTCCAGGCACGTCCTCATTGATCTTTCACATGAGAGCCGGGGTAATTAGTCTAATGTGCTCAACACAAACTAAATTTAGTGCAGGTGCCCTTGATGGAGACATTGGGTGGAAATGATTTTGATAATGTCCATAAATTGATATTATATTAGTTTGTGTAAATGTTTACACATCACATAGATCATTTATACTTTGTCTTTAGTGTTTTAGGACTATGCAATAAAGACATTATAATACACATTGCTTAATATATGTCTATTCACTAATTAATGGTTAATTATAAAATTTGAGCTAGTGCAATTTATTTCTCTTTCGTGATAATTTGGATATTTGTGATTTTCAAATGGTGTTTACCTCTAAATCTGCCAGTGCTTTCAACAGGATTAATGGAAGCTACTTAGTTTACAAGAGCATTTTGTCCAAAGAAAGCAGACAAGATCAGCTAAGAAAAGAATATTGAACCTTGCACAAAATAATCCTTTATTATAAAAGATAAGCATTGGTGGTTTGCTGTAGTGTATGCACACAGCAAGAAGTCTATTACAGCGACCCCGCCCCAAATTATGCAAAAACAGCAGAGTTAAGCAGCACAGAGCAACAGGCAGAAACCTATAAAGAGAAGAGTTTTAAAGTATAAATGCTAACATTACAAAGTTTAGTCGTGTCCAGCTATCCGTGACCTTATTGACCACAACACAACAGGTTTGTTTGGTTGTGCTTATCCATAAGGCTTTTTTACCAAAGATACTGGAGTGGGTTGCCAGTTCCAATGGACTGAGAGATGTCTAACCTCTCTGCTATGATCTGCCCATCTTGGGTGACGCTACATGGTTTAGCTCACAGCTTCATTGAAATACACAAGCCCCTTCAACATGACAAGGTATGATTTAAGAAGGGACTCATGCATGTACATTCATATTAACAGTATTTATTTTTAGAGTACAATAATCCTTAAAGTTATTATTTTAACAATTTTGCTCTATAAAAATGATCTTAATTGGTTTGTAAAAATGCGTCAGTTTCTCCATTCCATTGGGAATAGAGCATGAGAATGAGATAGACCATCCTGAGCTTTGCTGAAAGCAGCAGGCATATGTTTAATGGAAGCCATGTTTAAAATGGTAATGTACTACAAAAGCAAAGCCTTTGTGGGCACATTTTCATGTACTTGTCGAGGTTCCCAGAATGCAGTGTAATAACTGTATTTCTCAGCACATTTGTAGAGCACTGGCCCTTTATTCCCATTGTGTTGGGCGTTTTTTCCAGCTGCATATTTACAGCCTTATTAAATTGTGATTCGACCATTTGAATTGGGCTTCATTAAAGCACACAGCATATTTTTTTACAGGAGTTTTTAGTTGGTGAACTTCTATTTAACAGCAAGGTCTTCACTAACTAAAAACTTCTGTAAAGTATGCTATGTGCTTAAATAGAGCCCTGTTCAATTGGCCAAATTGCAATTTAATAAGGCTGTTGGCATTTAACGTGCTGATCAGACCATATGTGACAGCACCACGAATCTGGCATCTCCAAGCTGTGCGCTGCAGCGATGGATCCCGTAGCCTACAGGAAAGCCGATGGATACAGAGACAAAGACCGTAGCGCATTAATATTTCTTGGCAGGGTTCGGGGGGGAAAAAGCAGTTATTCTCCTTTTAACTTAAAATATGAAGTGAGTGATATGAGAGGATGTGACAGAAATTGGGTCCACTTCCTGATATCAAAGGCTTAGCACGACCTTCTTATACCAGAACTTTACATTCCATTTTATTTATATCCTTTAGTTTCTTTGAATCTGCACTTAGATATTTAAAAAATGCTTGTATTTGGGGGGGGGGGGGGGGGGGGGGGGGGGGGGGGGGGGGGGGGGGGGGGGGGGGGCGGTATTTTGTCAGAACAGCTTGTTTTAGTCCGTAAAATATTGTGAAGTGTTACTCTACAGGTCATTAGTTTAATTTGCTTTTTGCTGCTTCTGTTTTATTCCTGGTTTTTGTTAAAGGGGAATTTTAAAGGGCAATTTACTTCACTGTAGGTGCTCCTCATGGTGTGAAAGAGCACATAATTGTATGTTAAAATGATCTATTTTCTTATTTACACTAATAACAGCTACATTTTGAAAGTTTTAAATCTGATTACATACAAAGTGTATCCTGCCTACTGGCTGTTGCGTGAGTAACAGATAACCGAGCGTGCAGTGAAGACAGTGATTGATTGCAGTTTTTCTTGGACTCAGGACTGCACTGACCATTTAACCCATAACTGACCTGATTAGGTGATTCAAGCATTCCATGTTGTACATTTATTAAGGATTAACTCCTTTTCTTTTGCTCATTACTTTTTTTGCTCACTGAATAAATGCATGTATTTTAGCATGTTTTTAGGAGATCTTTACTGTGATGTGGTCAAATTTTGCTTTATTAAGTGGCCCTTTAACCTAAGCTCAAATAGCTCTTATATGAAAGAGTACACTAAATAATACCAATACTTTTTTTGTATAAAAGATACAAATGTAAAGGTGGAGTTTGTCTTTTTAATTCATTTATAAAACATCATGCATGTTATCAAGTTTAATTCTTCAAAAGATCTTATAGAAAAAAGTAGACCAGGGCACCTATTAAATTCCAGGCCGCAGTAGCCGTTGTACAGCCCGTATGAAATTTTGCCGGAGTTACAGAGCGATTAAATTGGAAAAGGCTACAAGGACATGGCCGGAATCCAAATCCGTAAACCATGCTTCGGCAAGTAGCAAATAAGCAATAGTAAGAGACCATCATTATTAGGTCACTAAAACATGGAGGTTACATTTCAGTCACTTACGGGTTTGAAGTCTGAGTTGCGATCACACCTGCATTCCAGAAATAATTAAATATTAATAAATCAATAAATATGATATTAAAGTCCATGCAAGTTCCATTATATGTATTGACACATTGATTGCCGGGATCAATATAGCACGAAAATGAAACCTAAAAAAAATATATTTTTTATTGCTGATTTGCCGGCTTGAGAATAATGTGCTATTAATATTAATACCTAACATCACTTTCCCTGTAATTTTAAAATACAGTGTTTTGTTTATATTTTCTTTTACAGTGTTACGGTCAGGACTTTAACCCCCTTGCGGGTCATCTCTGGTACCCGTAGGATTTTTGGCTCCATTTGCCATTTACGGGTGTGAAAACAGTTGCGGGCTTGAGAACTTGTAGCAATTTAATAGTGACTTGTAATATTTACGTGATTAACATATCAAAGGCTTAGCTGGGACAGAGTTCAGATTTTGACGTCCCGTAGGGTTTTTATGCCTGTAACCCGCAGATCGTTTGAGGGTAACTAAAAAAGGCCAATTTAATAGCTGTAACTTTTTCGGGCTCCTTTATGGGTTTCTGGAACTGCGATTTGGAAAATTTAATAGGGCTCTTTTAGATTTAGGTGGAATTTTTCTTTTTATCGTTTCTACTCTTAAAATGGCCATGTTTTTGTAACAATACCAAGATAAACAGCTTTCTTTTGCAATATTCTTTTTGCACTTTTTAATTGAATTGAATTTTTTTTTTTCTCAAAAAATAATTTTCATCATTATTGGCACAGCGTGCACTGGAGGATTTATTAGTCTAAACTTAATGGATATTTTATTGGCTTTGTTCTGACCCTATTTTTAAAATGTTCTTATTAAAAAATATTATTATTAAATTTATATCTAAGATTCCTGGATTATAAATGCATCTTATCCGTAGTGTATGAAAATGTACTGTAAGAAATTTATCCTAAAGGTTTCTTCAAATTTCAGGCAGTGGATTTTGTGAAGGAACACCCCTGAAAATCCAAGCTAAATTAGCTAAAATCCAAACTATAATTAGTTGTGACCAATTAGAGGTAGTTACAACAATGTAACAGTTTGCATGTCAGACAAAGATGCTCGGGAGGCAGATGTGATACTGACAGCTGATTGGCTAGGACGCTCTCCCTACATAGGTGCCTTGGGGGTGGAGCTTTTATGTTTTTAAGTCATTCATTTAAACCAGTTATTTAATCATAAGATTGAAAGGTTAAAATAAGTGTAAAAAAAAAGAAGCTGTCACAGCAAAATTATTCTGTTTTTAAAAGTGTTCCAGAAATACATTATACTAGTCATTTTTTTCTATATTAAATCATTCACGTCATAATCAGTATTGTTTGTGTTGCGTTATTATGCAAACATGTGATTCATGTATACTGATTAACGGATTTAATGGGCTAATTAATTTGTTTCTGAGGTGGCAAAACTGCTCTAATGTCATCATATAGTATAAGTTTGTGGGGAGTGGATCTGAGTTATTATTCAGCACATTAGCCTAAACAGAGCCACACAAACAATGCAGAATATCTCAGGAATGGTTTACTGTAAAGGAAAAAAAGCGAATACAAGCATAGGTTGTTTTTAATGGTAGAAAGACTTGAGATTCTAATTCGGCACAAGGGTTTTAACGTCTGTCTTTCTTTTTGGCTTTCTTAGCATGAGAAATGTGACAACATGTGGCTAAAGAGGCTTCCAACTGTACAAACCCATCTGCGGTCAGGCAGGGATGGGGACTGCAATTGTGCTTTTCAAGCTCTCAGTTCCAGAAGAAGTATAAGAACGATAGCAGGCAAGTTTAGATCATTCTGTATATAGTTTTGTGGGTCAGGCGTGAGCACCCGCAGCTCTGTTAAAGGGATATGAGAGGTTCCCTATTTTTACCATAAACTACCTAAGTGTTTTGTTTATATCTAAACATTTTATTAATAAGTGAGTAAAAGCTATGTTTTTCTCACTGAATCCATCAAAATAGTCCCTGCAAAGGACTGCCCCCTGTAACTCACGCACACACAGTGTTTCTGTAGTACTAGATGTGCTAGCCAATCACAGATTGCCTCTCTGCAGCATTCCAATACATGCTGTTTAGAAACAGTCTATGATTGGCTAGTACCAAAAAAAAGCTGTGTGCATGAGTTCCTGGGGACGGAGCTTTGTAGGGACTATTTGGAAGGTTTCAGGGAGTAAAAACTTCTTAATAAAATTATGTTTAGTTCTGGAAATACACGCTTAAGTAGTTTTAGTATTAAAATCAGGGAACCCTCCATATGGCTTTTAAATACAGCAGTTCACGCGTTAGGCCTTGGACTTTCCTAGTAAGGTTCTAACACTGACAGATATAAACATTATAATTCAGTCTATGACATTGGTCCGGAGTCAGCAGTAAATCAAAATATATGGGACGGTGACCAGTAAAAACCACTAGAGCCGGGCGTTGGAGTCAAAAGTCACATTTGCTAAGAAGCACAAATATTGCTCCTGCGTCTTATTAATAAACATGCTCTTAATGCCGAATTTGTAAAGTAATTAGTGCTAGTATGGTTTTCATAGAATTCACAGAGTGTGCGTATCTGGCAAGCATGTACTGATTTTGTGTATTGTGTACTTAGGGTCAGTGGCAGAGCTAGAGAATGGAGGGCCCTGGTTGGTGCAAAAAATAATTTGGGCCTCCCGGGACCATATCACTCACTGCTCCACTCCCAGACCCCCTTCATAACAGCAAACCTTCCCTGTCTAAAATATTACACAGCACTGGGCCCCCCAGAGGAGGGCCCTGGTGCACTGCACCACTGGTATATCCGCCCCTGTATATAATCCATATTTATAATACTAGAACTAAGGAGTCGCGTATCTTACAATTTTACTTCTGGCTCTCTCAAAAAAGGTGGAAGCTTCTTAGGGGGCAGAACTCCTCAATATTCCCAAAGTATAATGCATCTCTATGAAGGGCAGCCTTCCAGGCTCCTAGAAAACCTTACAAATATTGAGCAGACTCCCAATTTTGGGCATTCAGGAGGAGTACTGATCTAGGGAGGAACCCGAGCCAGTATCTTGGATGTGGAATGATTGTATTTCCCCTTATGAGACAATTGGCAAGGTTTCAGTAGTTTGTTTTTTCTCCACCTTTTCTCAATTTACGATTAATCCACATATTACAAGGATCAGAGGAGATCTAAAAAGGGTGAACTTGATGGACCAAAAGTCTTTTTTTCAACCTTAATTACTATGTATAAAATAGTCAAAAGAAACTGTATAATGCCACCGTTACCCACGTGGAACTTAATAATATAATATTTTTGTGCGTACAAATCCCTAGTTACGCCATCATTTGGAATAAGGAGTACAGTTTTGGGCGCCACTTTAAAAAAAATTGCATTTTAGAACTGGAAAAAGTACAGAGAAGGACAAAAAAACTAAGGGGAATGGGAGGGGCTAAGTTATGAAGAAGGACTAACCAAATTAAGCTTATTTTCTCTAGAAAAATGGTAAATAAAGCAAAAAAATTTGTATGCTATGTGTAATACAGCATGCATAAGCTTAAACGAAGCCATGTTTGATAATGGCTAAGGATTGAAGAGTGATACATTTGTGGGCACACTTGCATGTCCCAGTTCAGCTTTCCAGAGTGCAGTGTAATAACTGTTTCTTGGAATTCTGAGCTGGAAGCATGTGTTTAAAGTGTGAACACAGATGTACTATTTATTTTATATATATATATATATATATATATATATATATATATATATATATATATATATATATATATATATATATATATATATATATATATACTGCTACCCCTACCCCATGCAGGGTCCTGGTATATCCATCCCTGTATATAATCCATATTTATAATATATGCATACTAGAAATAAGGAGTCACAAATCTTACATTTGTATCTGTTACAATGGCATAAAACTGCAGCTCTTGCTCTTATCTGGTCTCCTACTCTAAGGTGAGAATCTCATCACAAATGATATTTTAGGAAAATGTTTTAACAAAAGGCATCTTTTTATCTAGTGCTGGGAAGCCTTGGCTCCCGCAGGCTCAATATTCACTTTCTGTCTTCATCTGGCACCGTTCTTCCTTTCTGAAGATACGCTTTGTGTGGGTAGAACATTCTACATGCAAAACATATTAGATTTTTTTTTTAGTAAGTATTTTTACAATATAATGAAAACTGATAGAATGAAAGTTTGTGAATATGCAATGACACAGATTTTATTTTATTTATCAGTAAAAAATGAAGGTATTTAAAAAAAAAATAAAAAAAAAAGCTAAAGTATTTCCACATGCTTTTAGGGGATCTTTATAGTGATGTGATCCAAATTGTGCTGAATTAAGTATTTTTGATGCCTAATTGTGCTTTTGGATTTAAGCTTTTGAAACCTATGTTTTTATTGTACAGTGGTCATTTTAAGTTGGTTATTTGTCCCTAGGTGGAATGTGCTGCAGATAGGTTTTTGCATCCATTGTCCTTTTATGGTTATTGTGATGCAGCTTTGCACCTAATAATAAAACATTGTATATTTTAAGGAAGCTGTGTGAATGAGGAAGAGTCCGTTTACTGCGCTCTAACACCTAGAATTATTTTCCTTTAATCTGTTCCCTGGGTAATATGCTGATGCAGGCGGCGCGCTGGCCCAGGGGGATTATAGTCTGGGCCGCATTGTGTTTGCTGGAAGCTGCATCTCTCCAGTGACTGATCCGGATACAAGTGCCACGTTCAGCCAGTGCCGTTATTTCGAGGTCAATGTTCAGCGCTTTCGGCAGCTGACTGCAGACTTGTTTTGTTAATGTCATTTTTTTGTCTGCTTTCATTCTATTTTGTCAAAATACGAAAAACATGAAGTTATAAAATTCTGTTTAATCTTTCATCTGGAATTTAAATGCAAGTTCACTTTTCTGAACTTTCGTTACTCATTTCCTACTTTTATGTAACTTGAATATTGATACCAACAGTATTGACTTCATGTGTGTTTAGGTCATTCAGTCGTGTCCTATTCTCTGTGACCTCATGGTCCATACACATGACAGACCTATACAGGGATTATTTATTTGATTTTAGGCAGTGAAAACAGAGTTTATAATCACTTCATGCTTCAGGTTTTCTTGGCAAAGCTACTGGAGTGGGTTGCCAGTTCCTTCTCCAGTGGCTGCATTTTCTCTCTGACTTCTCTGCTATGACCTGCCCATCTTCGGTGACCCTACATGGTATAGTTCAAGTACACAAGACCCTTCACATGCCAAAAAAATGGTGTATGTATAAGATCTGACTTTTTGTCTGTTAGCTGCTGACCACCTACTCAGGAGGGAAGGACATATTACCACATCTCCAAATGTCGCTTCCTTCCCATTCATAGTTCAGTTTCTGTGTGCAGTTGGGGTGAGTGTATGTTTTCCTGGTGTTCATTAGGATGGAAGCTCGTACTCTCCATATCTCCCAGCAGAGCATCTGTTAATGCATTATGTTCTCACTCGCTGAAAATCAGAATGGAAATCGGTTTAAATGGACAAACCCGCTAGTAGTTTCCTGTTTTTGGAAACCATTGACAGAGAACATTTTCCGGATAAAATGTGTTCTATGAAAGGTTTATTTTCATCATGAAATCTCTACGGAAAGGAGCCCCGCTAACCGAATGTAGTGCGCGTGAATCTCTTCCTTCCTCACGTAAGTGTTTGTTTATTGTAGAATGAGGCTTATAAAATGGTACCCGGGAACCATGGCGCTTGCATTGTTTGTATTTTGATGCCACGTTTTGGTCCCTGTTCTTGCTATTTATTATCCTCCTGGTATTTCCTTTAAATGGCCCTCCTTCTGTTCTACTTTTTTAACGTTTGTGTTCTATTCTCATTCTTGATCATATTGTTATACTCTGTCCCTCTCTTCCTTTTTCACTGCCCCCTTCACTTTCACTCTTATATGTAGGAGAGGGGGGTGGATGAAAGAGAAAATATCCCCCCTCTGTACCTTCTTTTCCCTGTTCTTCCTTTATTCTGTCTTTGCCCTCCCTGCCCCTCTCTCTTTCCCCCTCCCTGCCCCTCTCTCTTTCCCCCTCCCTGCCCCTCTCTCTTTCCCCCTCCCTGCCCCTCTCTCTTTCCCCCTCCCTGCCCCTCTCTCTTTCCCCCTCCCTGCCCCTCTCTCTTTCCCCCTCCCTGCCCCTCTCTCTTTCCCCCTCCCTGCCCCTCTCTCTTTCCCCCTCCCTGCCCCTCTCTCTTTCCCCCTCCCTGCCCCTCTCTCTTTCCCCCTCCCTGCCCTTCTCTCTTTCCCCCTCCCTGCCCTTCTCTCTTTCCCCCTCCCTGCCCTTCTCTCTTTCCCCCTCCCTGCCCTTCTCTCTTTCCCCCTCCCTGCCCTTCTCTCTTTCCCCCTCCCTGCCCTTCTCTCTTTCCCCCTCCCTGCCCTTCTCTCTTTCCCCCTCCCTGCCCTTCTCTCTTTCCCCCTCCCTGCCCTTCTCTCTTTCCCCCTCCCTGCCCTTCTCTCTTTCCCCCTCCCTGCCCTTCTCTCTTTCCCCCTCCCTGCCCTTCTCTCTTTCCCCCTCCCTGCCCTTCTCTCTTTCCCCCTCCCTGCCCTTCTCTCTTTCCCCCTCCCTGCCCTTCTCTCTTTCCCCCCCTCCCTGCCCTTCTCTCTTTCCCCCCCTCCCTGCCCTTCTCTCTTTCCCCCCCTCCCTGCCCTTCTCTCTTTCCCCCCCTCCCTGCCCTTCTCTCTTTCCCCCCCTCCCTGCCCCTCTCTCTTTCCCCCCCTCCCTGCCCCTCTCTCTCCCCCCCCTCCCTGCCCCTCTCTCTCCCCCCCCTCCCTGCCCCTCTCTCTCCCCCCCCTCCCTGCCCCTCTCTCTCCCCCCCCCTCCCTGCCCCTCTCTCTTTCCCCCCCCTCCCTGCCCCTCTCTCTTTCCCCCCCCTCCCTGCCCCTCTCTCTTTCCCCCCCCTCCCTGCCCCTCTCTCTTTCCCCCCCCTCCCTGCCCCTCTCTCTTTCCCCCCCCTCCCTGCCCCTCTCTCTTTCCCCCCCCTCCCTGCCCCTCTCTCTTTCCCCCCCTCCTCCCCCTCTCTCTCCCCCCCACCTCCCTGCCCCTCTCTCTCCCCCCCCACCTCCCTGCCCCTCTCTCTCCCCCCCCCACCTCCCTGCCCCTCTCTCTCCCCCCCCCCACCTCCCTGCCCCTCTCTCTCCCCCCCCCCACCTCCCTGCCCCTCTCTCTCCCCCCCCCCACCTCCCTGCCCCTCTCTCTCCCCCCCCACCTCCCTGCCCCTCTCTCTTCCCTTCCCCCCCCCACCTCCCTGCCCCTCTCTCTTCCCTTCCCCCCCCACCTCCCTGCCCCTCTCTCTTCCCTTCCCCCCCCCACCTCCCTGCCCCTCTCTCTTCCCTTCCCCCCCCACCTCCCTGCCCCTCTCTCTCTTTCCCCCCTCCCTCTCAATCCTCAATGCCTTCTAGTTCCCTGCTCACCTCCTACTATCCCATCAACCCTAGCTATATAATCACTGCTCCAACCCAAGTGTCTCTTTGTGAACAGACCAATTCTTATTGCCATTTTAGCAATAATCTCCCTTGTGCCGCTTCCGTGACCTTGTGTACGAGATGTGATGGGCAGCTGGTGTTTTTGTTTGGCCATATTCTCATATGATTCATTGGCCGTCCACCTGTTGTGTTATTCAGAAGTGGCTCATATTTATTGCCCAAAATAAATAGTGTTATTGTTCTGCTGTCACCAGGATCCCGCGGATATCGGCATCTTATTGTTACAGTGCAATATCTCCAGGGGCACAAGGTGCTCTCATACAATTGCCTCACTTCCTCAGCAAACAGTGTATTGTTTTTATGGTAAAACTGAAATAAGGAAGTTATGTCTGTGAAGGAGTCTGAAAAAACAGCAAAGTGCCTTAAATCTTATTTTTACAGTCTACTAAAATGCAAAAACAATCATTTAATAATCATTAAAACTTTGTAATACTTAAAGGGCTATTTACCTCACTGTGCTCTTCATGGTGTGAAAGAGCACAAGATTATATGTTAAGGTGATCTAATTTCTTTTACACTAATAACAGATAAAAAAAAAAAGTTTTAAATCTGTGTACATACAAGTATATTCTGCTCAGGTTCCTTGGTGGTCCAGTGTTTAGGATTCAAGGCTTTCATTACTGTGACCTGGGTTCGATTCCAGGTAGGAAACCAAGAGGTCACACCACCCTGAAGCCAAGCAGGGTTGGGCCTGGTCAGTACTTGGATGGGAGACCACTAAGGAATACCAGGAGCTGTATGCTGTGGCCCACTGTTGAAGGAACTGGCAACCCACTCCAGTATCTCTGCCATGAGTACCATGGATCAGTATGGTGTGTTACGGTCCATGAGGTCAGGGACAGTAGGACATGACTGAATGACTCACACACAAACACATATACTGCCCACTGGCTGTTGCATGTGTAATAACAGATTGCTGAGTGTATGGCAAAGTCTATAGTTGATGGGATAGGTTTCCCCTGGACTCAGGTTACACAGCACTGACCAGTTAACCCATAAATTGCAAGGAGCTGCACGGACCCTCCCTACATTGGTGTGCATTGCGCAAATTGTAGAGAGGCAAGAGAGTAGAAACCAGAGTCATCTATCCGTAAGGAAAAATAGAATCCGTCGGCAATCTGACAAAGCCTTACCATTGACTTTAATGGGACACACACCCTGCAACCTGATTGGCTGCAGTAATGAACCAGACGTAGAGAAGTCTGAGGGCAGTCGCACATGTAAACACAGATTTTATTTTAATTTCTCAGTGAAAAATGCTGGTATTTCAAAAATATCTATTTTATTTTAGCATGGTTTTATGATTATTTTGAAAACGTTAAGATGGACTTATGCAGGATAAAGCCGTACATCTAGTTTTTAGTTAAAAAAAAAAAAAAAAACGTTGATGGCGTCTGCAGGACCCTGGAGGGATCCATGATACATTAGTGGAAGGTTTGTGTGTGAGAGGGGAGTTCTTCTCTGGATAGCTGTTGTTGCAGTGAGTGATGCAAGGGGTCTGCTTCTGTTCCAGTGAGAGGGAAAGGACGCTGTCAATTTAAGTCTTATCCCGTTATCTTAACAATAGCTCTCCGCTAATAGCCAAAACACACGCCCATGATTCAACTTTGTGGATGTGATGTAACAAACACAAAATGGATTCCTGTACAAAAAAATGCTTTATATCTATGGCATACACAGCTGCTAAAATTGTTAGTTTGGTACATTATTGACAAACAAGTGTTGTGTCCTATATAAAATATGCAAAATCAGCAGTACATCCGTTGTACATAATTTCTAGGAAGCCATTTTGACAAACGCTTTTTAACATTCCCTCCTTTTGTTAAATGGACATGACATTCATTAATATTGCTCAAATCATCAGAGCACTAACATTTTAATTCATTTTTTTTTTTAAAGTTTTTATTACACTGTTTTATAAGCATTTTTATATATAAAATACCGGTTTCATTTTATTAACAAGTATTTTTACTGCCTGAAATCAAAGTACAGAAATACATGAAAATAAATAGATACAGGTATATTATATACCTAGTAAGATCCAGGAACCTTCCATATCCTTTTATTGAATGTGGCAGGTCCTGAAAGCACAAAAAATCACAAGCACATACAGCTTGCAACACTATGTTTACTACAACCAAAATGTCAGATTACTCCCTTTTTAGTTAAAATCAACTGTATTTGAGTGCTATAGAAAAGAATCACTTTAGCATTTAGTTTGTAGGATCTATCCTGTTATAGTTACGGCATTGGTCTGCCGCTGCAGTACGGTGACCATCCGCTAGATGGCACTGCCGATAGAGAAGTTCTAAGCTAAGAATGGTAGCCTAACCCTCACCCTAACAGTTTACCTAAGCCTTGGCAGTGGAATATCGTCAGCGCCATCTAACGGTTGGTCACCGCACTGCAGCGTTGGACTGATGCCGTAACCATAACAGGATAGGGCCAATTTGTAAATGGAATGAGACCGGTTTAAATGAAATTTACACATTTTCTAGTTGATTTGACTGAGCAGCGCAGTATCCCTTTAACGATTGGACCAGCTTTGCGCCCTTTTCTACTAACCATTCACACAGCCCTTCATCTGATCTTACAAAACCCTGGAATATCTATAAGACTCTTCTGGGGATTAAATAAACAAGTGTTTTTTTTAAGTAGATAAAATGGACAGATTAGATGGCTGGTTGTTTTTATATTCCAACAAGATCGCTTTCTTTCTTTTTTAGTCTATCCATTGATTTAAAGTGTTAAACACACGAGGGAACAAAGCTCCCAAGAAGGAAGAATAATGTGAAAAGGAGATTTTAGAAGGTTATTGTACAAGGTCCTGCAGCTTTGGATAAAAATCTCCATTGATGTCTTAAGAAAATGTCCTTGCAGAATACACCATTTGGGCAGAGAGAAGCAGAAAAGTGCTTTTATTTCTCTTCAATGCATATTTAAGTTTGCTGGATTATGAATGCATCTGATAGAGGAGAATCAGTAGTGTATGACAACATCTTTTTGCATGGAAAATACCAAAATAAACATTAACAAACTCTCGCTAATGTTTGCTAAATCTCTTGAGTTTGCAAGCAGTTGCCTTTGTAAGTCAACGGCTCTTGATATCTCTGCTAAAATTAGCATAAAATTCATAATTTGTTTTGGCCAATCTCAGGCAGTTTATATATGTTAATACAATGTATCAATCCGTGATGGCCGTTTGTGCAGGAAGGAATCATGGAATATGTAGTCCCCCTGTAGAAAGAAGCAAGAGTAGCCAGACACTGATATGTAGATCTCTGCATTGAGCTTCTGCTGCCTTGAAGGTTAGTAATCCTTACCCAAATGCAGTGTTTCTATTGGTAGTTACACTGTGCCTATGTAAGCAGCTCTGGGGTTGTAGAAAGCAAGTTTTATGTTTAAATAAAACAAATCTGTATGTGTATAGAATGACTCGTTCTGTTGTGTCCGACTCTCTGTGACTCTTAGAGGGGCAATGGCTGACAGATGTGCCTGGCCTGCTGCAGTCAGAGCTCCCTCAAGTTAATGTTCATTTGCTTCAATGACCTCATCTATTCATCTCCACCTCTGCTGTCCCCTTCTTCTTGTGCCTTCAATCTTTCCCAGCATCAAAGTCTTCTCTAGGGAATCCTGTCTTCTCAGGATATGGCCCAAATGTTTTAGCTTCAGCCTCATGATTAAACCTTCCAGTGAACAGTTTTTCTTAATTTCCTATACTATTTATTGATTGCAGTCCAAGGTACGCTAAGCAGTTTTCTTCAACACCACAATTCAAAGGCATCAATTCTCCTGCGCTCAGCCGTCTTTACGGCGCAGCTCTCACAGCTGTATGTTACTACTGGGAATACCATAGATCTAACTATGCAAATCTTTGATAATGTGATATCTTCACCGTTTGTAATAGCTTGCTCAGACTTGCCATAGCTTTCCTACCAAGTGCTTGCCAATATAGATATATAAAGTCGCATCCAAATATTATGAGGGCAGAGAAGAAAAAAAAAGCCTTTTCCTACTGTCCATTTTTATTTAAAGGGCAAGTTTCTCCTAAACATATACTGATTTCATATTAAGTATCACTGATAGAGTAGAATGACTAAAACTAATGGAACTTGTCTAGGTTGTCACTTCCTCCTCCGTGTTTGTGGAGATCTTTTACATAGAGCTGTTTGTTGTTCTCAAGCCCTCACTATGCAAACACTTTGTATAAGGTTTGGATCTTGTTTGCTTTCTCATTTAGTGCTCCATGTTATTGCCAAACATCTTCTGCCTTAAAGTGACTGTCGACCTAAAATCAATCTGTTTTAGGTTATTCTTAAAGAGCATGTAAAACTGGCTATATGTTGTGTTATCAGTTTTTTTTTAAGTGAATCATACTTGGAAAATCCATGTTGTTGCATAATTTTATATGCAAATGAGCAACTCATGCATATTAATTAGCTTCTTTGGTGTGCTAATTAGTATTGTCTTCCTCTGTAGTGGACAAACTAAAGACCCTCAATATTATAAGGCAGTTAGATTCCTCTCCCACCCTTATGATGTACATTAGCATACAGGAGCCACACATTTCAGTAGTGGTCTACTAGGCAGAAAAATGTCTAGTTCAATGTATAGACAGTATTTAATGTTCTTTAAAATGAAATCAGCTACCTATTTGGATGACAGTCACTTTAAAGAATCACACATCTATTTCTTTTCAATACTATTCTTAGCAGGCATTGTCACAGTTCAGCGTAATACATGAAATTAGCAGTAATTCAGTGTTTTGTGCAAACACCTCATCCTTTATGCCTAATTGTACTACTTGTCAGGTGATGATGGCCGGGTGTGTGTCTTGGCAGGTGCATGAAGTGTTAAGGGCTGGTGTTTAAGCAAACTCTGAATTACTGTTAATATCATCTATTATGATGAACTGCACAATATCTGCTGAGAGTATAGAGTTGAAAAGATAATAGAATTTTGGGTTTCTAGAAAATCTTCTGATAAGTACAATAAGTCACATTGTCCACAATAAATATTGTTACATAATAATTGAGGGTGAAAGACGTTTAGTTCAACCTTTTTACATCTCCTCTGATCTGCAATATACATATCCAATTGTCTCATAAGGGGGGAAATTCCTTTCTGACTTCAGATACTGGCAGATTCCTCCTTGGATTAATACTCCAGCTTCACTAGTTATCCAGGATAACCCAGATTGCTATTTTTATTCAAAAAAATATATCCAACCCCTTTTTTAAGTAATCTATTGAATCTACTGTCACAACCTGCTTTGGTAGAGAGTTCCACAGTGTGACTGCTGTTACTGTGAAGAACTTTTTTTTTTAAGTTGGAATATTTTCCTTCTAAACTCATGCCATGTCCTCTTGGGATGTATTTATAGAAGGTAAAAAAAAAAAAAAGACTCCTAAGAAGGGATAGTGTTCCCTGGTGGTCCAGTGGTTAGGATTTGGTGCTTTCATTGCTGCAACCTGAATTTAATGCAGCATTGGGCCTGATCAATACTTGGATGGGAGACCACCTAGGTATACCAAGTGCTGTATGCTGTGGAGCACTGGAGAAGTAACTGGCAACCCACTATCTTTGTCATGAATACCAAGTGCATCAGCATGGTGTGTTGCGGTCCATGAGGTCACAGTGAGCGGGACACGACTGAACGATGCAAACACACACAAGGGGATATGATCATGTTTAATTTGGTTAGTCTTTCTTCCTAGCTTAGCCCCACCATTAATTTTGTTGCCCTTCTCTGTGCTTTTTCCATCTCTAAAATGTCCTTTTTAAGAAGTGGTGCCCAAAACTGTCCTCCATATTCCAAATGAGGGCGTACGAGGGATTAGTATAGGGAGAAGTATATTTGCCTAACCGCTATTTTCTTGTAAAATTCCTTTTCTTGCATTGCATTTAAAAACCAACCAGTTGACATCCTGAGATGTGTTAATTATTTCCCAAATCAAATTCTAATGTTACCCACTGTCGCTGCGCTCCGATGTCAGACAATACCGTCTTTTGTTGGAAATAGCACATAGTTTAGGTTGCATGGGCCGCAGCCCACAGCTTCACATTCAAGGGAATGTTCATTTTATGGACATGTTAATAGTGAAACAAGTGGGGAAAATATCAAACTACATTGCATGAAACGTGTATTAATAAAGCGGGCCAAATTGAAATCAAATTCAGTTTCATATGTATCTAATTACATTTATATTGGTGATTTTAAGTACTTTTTAGCTCTGGGTCGGCAGCGGATCCTAGCCAATTAGGGACCACGTCTCAGCATCATGTTGCAGGATAGTTGTGAGAGATGGTCACGGATTGGTTAGTATGAGACACGGCACAAGAAGTGTCTTTTTGTTTTATCGTTCAGTCATGTCCGACTCCTCTGAACTCCTAGCAGAGATACTGGAGAAGATTGACAGTTTCTTCTCCAATGGGCCACAGTGTACTGCTCCTGGTATTCCTAGGTGGTCTCCCATCAAAGTACTGACCAGGCCCAACCCTGCTTGGCTTCAAGTTGGTGTAACCTCTTGGTTCCTTTACTGGAATCGATCCCAGGTTGCATCAGTGAAAGCACCAAATCGTAACCACTGGACCACCAGGGAACTCATTAGAGTGTCTTGGTGAACTACAGAGGGCAGACTCATACAGGGACTATATTTGAGATTTTAGGACCTGAAAACAGAGGTTTTAAGCCTTTTTTTAATAAAATAAAGTACATAGAAGTAAATAGATACACAGGGATATTATATACCCAGTAAAATCCCCAAAACTTCCATATCCCTTTTTTATATAACAGATTTTACCTAAACACCATTTACTGTTATAAGGATGAGTTAAACTTTGTATCAGTGGCTTCTTATTGGTATATGACCTCTGTATATTAGGTGATGTGAGCTGCTGAAGACATGAATAGAACTGTTAGAACACTGTAGCGATGCTTCTGTAGCCAGGCTGCAGGTTTATACTACGTGTCGGTGACAGGAATGGGACTATTAATGGTAGTTTCTGCTCTCCACAAACATGGAGGAGTAAGTGACAACCTGGACAAGTTCCATTACTTTTACATAGTTATTCTTCTCTAAGAGCGATCCTCACAGCGAGTCTCTCCTGTCGTGTACTTTTGGTCCTCTGAGAGAGAGATATATTTCTATGTATATGTAGTTAAGTAATTAATGATTTATTCAATAAATTAATAGTTAAATTATTGATATTTGATATATGCAGCGAGCAATAGGCTGAAGAGCTAACAATCTGTTTGTATTTTGCGTCTGCATACAATATACATTTTGAGTGTCGGTGCCCTGCTTATAAAGTGTAATGAATGTTTGAACTGTGCATTGTAAATAGGCTGCGTGCGCGAGGTAAAAACGTTGGTTTATTGTGTAAAGTGGCATTGTATCGTCATAATGTTATTAATGTGGTACGCTTCTCGTGAGCATTTTCCGTCTTTTGTAATAGTGTATTTTGTAGGTTGTAGTGTGATATGTAAAGTGCTACGCGTTGTCCAGTGTTTTGCGCGGTCCAGGGTTGTGTAGGCTAGTTTTAATTTTTCGGCGGCCATTTTTTTCCTCGCTTAGGCGATTTTTCGTGTGGCGAAAATCGTCTAAATCAAGTTAAATTCACGTTCCAGCTCACTCACAGATGTCCTGGCTGTTGCCCCGTGCTGTCTGATGTTTTTGTAATTTTTGTTTGGTATAGTTATTGTGTATCGGGTTTTTGGTTTGGCTGCTAATCTCGTAATTTTTTGCGTCTCGTATCTTTTATTTTCTAAGTCCCGTGTCTCATATTTTTTTTTTTTTGCCAAGTCCCGCTGTGCTTTTGAGTTTAACAGCTCGCTATGCGAGGCTCGCGGGCGATGAGCGCTAGTGGCGCTCATCGATAAGTCGTACGTACCTCTGGCGTTCATTGCTAAGTCGTACGCACCTCGCAAAGCGTGATGACGTCTCGCAGTTTGACAACTATTATATGTGATATATATATATACACACACACCGTATTTATGCGAATCTAATGCACACACAAATTTGGAACCCATGAATCAAAAAAAGTTTTTGCTGGCAAATGCGCATTTGTCATTTGTACAAGAAGTACCGAACCGTGCGTTTGTTACCAACTTATGTCACTGTGCTGGGGCTTCCTCTGTCTGTCACCCACTCTAGAGAGCCGGGAAGCGAGAGTCGTGGTGTCGCGGTATGTCATGAGCTTGCCTTTTTTGCCATTGAATCTAATGCGCTGTACAAATTTGAGACTTGATTTTCTATGAAAAAGGTGCGCATTAGATTTGCGTAAATATATAATTCTATACTATTTGGAAATATCCTGTAGTACCAAGCCTAAAAACAGATTTCTAATGGTTTCTTCTTACATGGCTGATGATTATTAGATTTTCTTATTTGGAGTTCTCAAATTCAAACCGTGAATGAACTTGGGCAGTTACTTACAATGTATCTGATCGTGCTCCTTTGATTCTTCCTTTCTGAAAATCAAGACTGTCAGACCTGCATTTCCACTGAAATCCACATTTCCAGACAGAACAGAGAGGTAATGAATTCCTCAAGTAAATTAGGTGCATGAATGAGGTCAGTGCTTCCCAGGCTTTATCTTCTTTACGTCCTTGCAGCTCTACAGATGACAAAGAATTGGAAATTAAACCTGTCACTTTTAAAATAAGTTTTTCAAGTTTTGGTTGGGTTGTTATCTCCAAAAAAATAAAAACCTGATAAGTTCCCCGGGTCTTCTTTCAGTTTTCTAGTGGTAATACAGTAGGGCTTTAATTGGTAATTTTAATAATTGTAAAGTTAGTATTAAGAGGAAATAAATCCAATGTAACTTTAGTATTTAGCAGAGCTGCTTCTTTCTGCCCCTTATTAGTTGTCCAGAGGTTAGGTAAGTATCTGCCCAGGAGGCTGTCCTAATTTATTTTCTTATGACCTATCTAGATTGATCTGCATTGGCGAAGAAGGCATATTCTAACGCTATATGTTCTGCCATTTTTAAATGCAGGGTAACTGAATGTTCGTTGTAAACATTTTTTTAATTCCTTAGCATTTCTTATAACAGTCGCATCTGTTTAATTGACCAACCTTTCCATGAAGCAGTACATCCTTACCTCTCCAAGTCCAAGTTGAAGTACTTTTGTTGCTCCAGTACAAGATGGAAGAAATACCCAGTGAATCTTCAGGCACTGTATTAACTCTTGTTTACTTGCTTTGATTAGCATTTATTAAATTATTTACGTCCTCCACCATTACATTTTGGTCCTCCTTGGTTTGGAAGTTTTCCTGACATGGGATCAACTCTCAGAAAACCTTTGCATGTCCGTTCTACACCCCTCCATCGGTAGCAGAAAGCAGAATATCTGTAGATTTTCATCGCATTAGACAGCCACAAACCGAGCATGGAAATGCCATCATCCAGAGAAGGAATTTAGCTCTACCACCTATGTCTGAACTACAAGATGTTTATTTTACACGGTACAACATATTTATAGGATAATACAATGGCAACTACAAACATCAACACAGTGTAATTAAACAGAGGTGTCGTTAAACACAATTACTTGGTAACCTAATTAAGATCACTAGATCAGAGAGCCAATATAGTTTAATTACTCAGAGCTATTGTATAACATACGACTGACACAATGCAAACAACCCGTTACCAACTACAGTAGACCCTCATTTAAAGCATTGTCTCTGCTTCACAAAGGACTTTTGCAAACAATTATTTCATTACACTTCCATAGATCAGGTCACCCGGTATACCTTGAATTACCACAAATACTTACAAATATCAGCCATTTTTAGCATGAATATAACCACTGTAGCAAGCCGTTACACACAGATATAATTCACCCAGTATTACAGTACTGTGAAACAACCACCTCTATAGTACAGTGACTATACCTGGAGCTGAGTATGGTGCCACCACCAGTATGGGCCCGGTGCCACCACCAGTATGGGCCCGGTGCCACCACCAGTATGGGCCCGGTGCCACCACCAGTATGGGCCCGGTGCCACCACCCATTGCCACCACCAGTATGGGCCCATTGCCACCACCAGTATGGGCCCAGTGCCACCACCCAGTGCCACCACCAGTATGGGCCCAGTGCCACCACCAGTATGGGCCCAGTGCCACCACCAGTATGGGCCCAGTGCCACCACCAGTATGGGCCCAGTGCCTAGAGAATACTTCACGCAGCCCAGACTGGCACATGGGTATTTATATTTCTATGGATTCACACTGTGAACTTGGAAAATAAAGAGGCAAGGGTGAGCCTAGAAGTTAATTAACTGCAGCTTATAAACGAGTACAGCTATAATCCAGTGTGCACCAGGCTGTATTTTTTGTGCTATGTTATGAAGGGGCTCAGGGTATTTCTCGGTGTTCAGTGAAGCCTAAAGTTCTTCGTTCTTAGCGAGCTATAAGGTCACACAACCAATTTCAGTCCGTAATAATGCGCGTTTTGTAACTTTGGAAACCAGTAAACAAGTATGTTGCACATGTGTTTCTAATTTTTATTCTCATATTAATAATTTTCTAAGATGCAAAAATGTAAGATTGGGTAACAAATAACGGAGAGGTTATTCTAAAACTGTAAAATTTGACTTTGAATTGTGGCCATGGCCGTTCTTATACCTATATCTTGTATAGCATCTTGGATTTCTCCAGTTTTATCTGCAATAAATGCTAACAAGGTGCATGGGGATCATATTGAGGGATATGTGTAGATTATATTAGAGATATGCAGCTCCCCAAAACGGATTTGCACGATGAAGTGCACCATATTTTAAAATGTGTGATGAAAAATTGTAGTTTATAGGTATTTTTTCGTTATTGCTCCTATAACATTTGAATTTCTCACACAATAATCTCCATAATAAAGATGATGCTTGGCCCCAAACCAATAAACTGCTTTATTTGGCCAGATGATAAAGTAAATGGAGCTAGTTTGAGTAGGGACAAGTATTTGCAGGGTCCAACACCCAGATCTTCCTCTGTATCTCTAAGCAGGATGACATGTTGTGTGGGCTTTTATCAATGCGCCAATCCTGGCATAATCACAATTGGCATTATTTAGTCTCTTCGTTCTTAAGAGGAAAAGTGATCGGGAAGAGTGAACGTCTGTGTGTAGAGTGAATGTCGGTGCACTGAAGAGTCATTAAAGGGACATGGAAACTTTTTTTTTTTTGGTGCATCAGAAAGAGGGTCTTTGAAAAGGAAGCCGAACTGCTTTTGGGGACTTGCCCACTTTCAACTATTGAGAACTAAAGTATGTCTGGTTGGTTTCAATGAAGTTTAAATCAGTTTTACTTAATTATTTTCATGCAAATAACACATTTTGTAATGTTTTAAAGCTGCTCTTCTAAATGGTTACAAAAATCTGTTGTGTCATGTCCCTTTAATTATCCCCATCCTCTCTTCGTTGGTGTAAAATAATGTCCCTTGTCCACAGTCCATGGTCTCCACCGACAATCGCCATTTTTTTCTCCCCCCTCCCCTTACCGGTTCCTCTGTTCCCCTTTAATTCCGTACTTAACACCTGTGTAGTGCTATGGAATATGATGGCACATTACAAGTAAAGCATAATAATTTATTTATCGATTTTCTTCTCCGTTGTCTCTCTCAGGGAATTTTTACAATTTTTCCATGTATGTTCAACCTAAGCGCTAAGCATAGGGTGCAGTCTTTTGCAATACAGCAGACTCTCCGTTAACCGGCACCCACAGATATTGGAAGATGCCGGATAACTAGTTTCTGCTATGTATATTTGTCAGTGAGGGCTGTTCTAGCAGCAGCAGCTTTCACTCCTCACTTACACACAGGTACATTCGGCTGGAGGGTGCCGTGCTGATCCCGGGCAATATAACCCCAACACTGCCCTGGCTCAGTCACTCATGTCTGCTTCCAGATAACACTGAATTGCAGATGTACAGTGGATGAAATCTAGGTGCCTGGAAGCATTTTGTGGTCTGACAACCTGGCTCCTGGCATTTGTTGACATTTTTTATTTAAAGTACAGTATTCAAATTTTTTTTCTGGTTGATTGAGAGTCCTGGTTGCTTGAGTCCTGGTTGCTTGAGTCCTGGTTGCTTGAGTCCTGGTTGCTTGAGTCCTGGTTGCTTGAGTCCTGGTTGCTTGAGTCCTGGTTGCTTGAGTCTTCTGTACTTGTATGGGAGCATATTATGATTGACATTTTTCTTTTTACAAATTACATAGTTTTTTTTAGGGACGTTTTTTTTTAAGTAAAGATAACACTGTAACGCATCCTGTATTCTATATTCTATAATTCCTTTGTATTGTTGGTTATCCGAGTGCACACTTCACATGATGGAGCTGTATTTAGACACTTGGTGCCAATGTAAAGCCGTTACATGCTGGGTTAGTGGTGTACGTAGAGCCAGGAAGATTAATCTTCTGGGATAGTCATGTGCAGTTAATCATTTTCTAATATAGTTTTTTAGCATCTTTTCGCTGTGACTTCTATGTCAGGAACACACATTTAAAATGGTCAGAGAGAAAAATTATGAGATTATCTAAAAACTTTGACTGGTCATCGGGATTCTTGAATATCTGCTTAAATGTCAAACCTCTTGCCAGTCGGATAAAGGACGTACCCGTGATATCTCTTGTGGCATGGACCGTTGCACTAATAAGAACGAAGGGAAATGGATCCTACAAAGAAAAGAAAATATACAGAAATAGTTCAGAAGTGGTCTTTATATGTGTGTACATTTGACTAATTTCTAGATTTTGCTTGTATGTCCTTCTATATCCAGATTGAATTTTAATCTATACGTGAATTTATAAGGACTCTTACTAATAGTTATATTACTAATACATTATAATCTTGTTCCTTTCCATGAATGTTTTCTTCCAACACCAAATGCCTTTGGATGAACCACTCTGGATTTGACATTTTATAACTTTGTTCCATTTTTTTATTTTGTTACTTATAATTTCTCATGGTATTTATGAAGTTTCATAGCAGTGTATGGAAGTCCCACAACATCCTGTCATTCTTTGGAATATATTTTTAAAGTATAACGCGAATGCGTAATCTCGGTAAGATTTGTATTCACTCATCTAAAAGGTTTCTTTCTTTTTTCTTTGCAGCTTCGGATTCAGAACAGGATGCAGCTATTAAATCTGCTCAGGAACGCGCGGAGATCGTAGCCAAATATGACAAGGTGAGTTCTCACCGTCATTCTGCAGACTTGTCAAGTGAGAAGCGTTAGATAAGTAACACTTGTCTATGTACTATTTATGGCAGGATGTGAAGCGTGATCAGTTTATAGTGGTTTAACCGTAATCCATGTAATAATGCCCTAAAAATGAGAGTTCTGGTGGGATTCTCCAAGCCCTGGTCCTGCTTGTAGAAGAGGTTGTTTTAATCAACAACAAAAAAATTGCACAGAATAATATGCTGGTCCCAACCGTAAGCCATTTGCTATTTTTCGCTTCTTGGAGGCTTGCATAATATTACATTTCATGTTCTCCACCTTATTCTGTCTATTCTATAATATTTCATATATGACAACATTGGAGAACAAACTAATCTTTATAGGTTGGTACTATGGACATTGGTGCTCCAGTGGTTAGGATTTGGTGCTTTCACTGCTGCGTCCTGGGTTCGATTACAGCCATTAACAAAGAGGTCACACCACCCTGAAGCCAAGCGGGTTTCGCCTGGTCAATACTTGGATGGTATACCACCTTGGAAGCTGTAGGCTGTGGCCCACCTCAGAAGGAACTGGCAAATCACTTCAGTATCTCACAAAGTGATTCAGCATGACTATTGACATAAAATTGTGCCTAGTGTTAGTCGGACACGACTGAATGACACAAAAAACTGGACATAATATTAATCCACCCTGAGAGCAGCCTCTTATCTCACTTGTGCCTTTCACAGGGAAAAGTATCCTGTAGTATATCAGTCTGACCCAATAGAGAAATCCAGCCTCAAAATACCAGGCAATTCTATATATTCCTATTTTTACCGAAGATGTTTTTTTTTCTTCTTGTGTCAGTTGTCGGACGTATTTATTAATGTTCAAGAATTCCAGTCCATCAAAAATAGTTTTTTTTTTACCATGCCTTTCAGTGACCATTTGCTTTTTGATTAAACTGTTGATCACCACAGAAGCAAATGCGATTCATCTGACTGTATCCCAATGTATCTGTTGCATGGAGTTTCTTATTCAGATACAACACCGATCTCCGGCAGCACCTCCTTAAGTCTGGACAAAATCAGATTATTTTAGCTGCATTATTGTATTTCATTAATCATTTCATTTATATTTAATATTTGTTTTATTTAAGTTTCTATAAATCCGTAGTACTTTAGAGACGTAGGAGAGGTATAATTAGTGGTCAGAGGAGTATTACTGAATTATTATTACATATGACCTCTATTGGTCCCACAAAATAGCTAATCCTGTACGCCTCGGCAACCAAGGATGCCGGAAATCCATGTTGTACCTGTGCTATGTAGTGCCAGCCATTCGCAAAGTGGTTAAGTTAGTATCATCTTACGTATAGAAAATCTAAACTCGCACTGGAAAAGAGTGTAGTTTTAACCTCCTAAGTTTACTATACACAGTAGCTCACAAAAGTAAGTACACCCCTCACATTTTTATAAATGTTATTATATCTTTTCATGTGACAGCACTGAGGACATGCCCCTCTGCTACAATGTAAAGTAGTAAGTGTACGGCCTGTATAACAGTGTAAATTTGCTGTCCCTTTAAAATATCTCAACACACAGCCATTAATGTCTAAACCGTTGGCAACAAAAGTGAGTACACCCCTAAGTGGAACTGTCCATATTGGCCCCAAGGTCTCTAACATCCACCAGCTCTGTGATGTCATCATGGAGGAGTAGAAAAGGACTCCAGTGGCAGCCTGTGATGCTCTGGTGAACTCCATGCCTATGAGGGTTAAGGCGATGCTGGAAAATAATGGTGGCCACACAAAATATTGACACTTTGGGCCCAATTTGGACATGTCCACTTAGGGGTGTACTCACTTTTGTTGCCATCGGTTTAGACATTAATGGTTGTGTGTTGAGTTATTTTGAGGGGACAGCAGATTTACACTGTTATACAGGCTGTACACTTACTTCTTCACATTGTAGCAGAGGGGCATGTCTTCAGTGTTGTCACATGAAAAGATATAATACAATATTTACAAAAATGTGAGGGGTGTACTTACTTTAGTGAGATACTGTAGTAACTTATAGATGGGTTCCCTGGTGGTCCAGTGGTTAGGATTCGGTGCTTTTATCACTGCGACCTGGGTTTCGATTCCAGCCAGGGAACCAAGAGGTCACACCACCCTGAAACCGAGCAGGACTGGGCCTGGTCCGTACTTGGATGGGAGACCACCTAGGAATACCAGGAGCTGGAGAAGGAATTGGCAATCCACTTCAGTATCTCTACCATGAAAACCAAGTGCATCAGCATGACTATGGACCTAAAGATGTGCCTAGTGTGTTGCGGTCCATGAGGTCATGTAGAGTAAGAAACAACTGAATGACGCAATTTGTTTTTATAGAAAATAGGATTTTTTGCAAAATGAAATAGTTTTACATTTCGGTGATGGTAAAACTGTACCTTTTTCAGGATGAACGCTCTTTGGAGTTATAGGTGGCCTATCAATGGTACCACTAATTGACCAAATATACCAGTAGACTTCAATGTTTTTAATTTTTTTCATGTTTGCTACATTATCACATAAAAAAACCTCAAAATACTTCTTTTTTTTTTCTTGATCTCTGATTTTCTTTCTTTCTCTAACTTCAGGGTCGAGAAGGTGCAAAGATTGAACCTTGGGAAGATGCAGATTATATGCTTTATAAGGTCACTGACAGATTCGGCTTTCTACAGTAAGTATTTTTGTTTTCACAGAAGTTGTCGTAGGAAGAAAAAGGATGATTTGAAATGATACTATTTGCGTGTGGAAATATCGACTACTTGCATTTTAATAATGCTTAGACAGTAAAATTGAATTTGCTGAAATTGTAATGGTCCTGCACACTGGTTTTCAGTTATTAAATTTCCATTTGGTTGAGTGACTGTGATTCAGAATTGAATTATGTTGGTCTGGGAGAAAACAGTTGGTGCATCCAGAGCCGAAAATGAAGATGAACTGTTAATATATTTGTAAACCTTCAAGAACCTGTTTGACAAATTGCTAAAAAATGGTTTGGCAAAAACATCCTGTTCTTGCTTTTGGGCGGTGTTAGACTTTGGATAGGGTAGAAACAATTACAAATGGGACACTAGAAATCCTTGCTATTCCATATTTTGAGAAACTTATATCGGCATTAAAAATTGGTCCTTTCCTATTATGAGTGGGCCACCAGCAGTGGCAGTGAGCATCCATCCGCTGCCGATGTCATAGCTTTAGGGTTAGGGTAAAGGTTTAAGCTTGAAAATTGTATATGATCTCTGCAGCACTTGCAAACTGTGCACAATTTCGGCAACACTATCTACCCGATCCTTGCTGCCTCTGTCGGCGCACTTATAACAGGAATGATAATAAAAATAAAAAAATTGAAGTATTAGCTCTTCAGAAAAACTTAATACAAGTTAAAGTGAAATTCCAAGTAAATGAAAGTAATGCAACCAGTTAAGAAGAGCTAGTTGTGTATGTTCTTGAGCCCTTTTTGGAAAAGTTTATGTAGAGATATCACATTTATCCAATATACATATATGGGTGGAAATTTCCCTGGGGCCACAGCTCCTAAAATTTGTGCTGCACGTTCCTAATTGATTTGTCCCAAAATATGAAACCCATAACATAGATGTATTATATCAGGCTCTTAGAAAACAGCCCGTCTGGCTCTTATAACATAACATTTTCCATACAATTTAAAAAAAGACACCTTTACTTGTAGGTATAGATAATGGGCTAATCCTCCATTTTTAGTGGGTAAATGTCCTTTTAATTATTATCGTTTTATTTGTAACGCGCCAACATATTCTGTATCGCTATACAGAGTTAAGTTCGGACCTTTCC